>PVKP010004887.1:0-93987 GCA_004027715.1 Plecturocebus donacophilus | reverse complement strand
TTACACCAGTTAGAATGGCGATCATTAAAAAATCTGGAGACAACAGATGCTGGAGAGGATGTGGAGAAATAGGAACACTTTTACACTGTTGGTGGGAGTGTAAACTAGTTCAACCATTGTGGAAGACAGTGTGGCGATTCCTCAAGGACCTGGAAATAGACATTCCATTCGACCCAGCAATCCCATTACTGGGTATATAACCAAAGGATTATAAATCATTCTACTATAAGGACACATAATTCTTATTAAGCTCCAACTCTATCTCTCTTCTCTTAATAACTTCCCATCAAAATTAGTCTGAATTTCTGCTTCTAGCTAGGAGATGAATCCATCCATCAAAAATAACTGAAAAAGATGGATAGAGCAGTTAAAATATATTGTTTTAAGGCATCAGAGAACTATGAAGGCAGCTGGGTAGAGGGGTTACATCTCAGAGAAAGGAAAAACATTGTGTTAAGTGAATGGGACATATTATCCTGTCTTTTTCTGAGACATTCACTGATTCCTAAGAATCATGACTCAAGAGTCTGAGATGCCGAATAGTAAGTTGCAACTAAGAAGCTAAGAACTTGCAAACAGCTTTTTAGCAGTCTCATGAGTTTGTGAAGATTTTTTAAAAATGAAGCTCAAGGCTGCCTAAGTGGCTCACACTTGATGAATCAAGATACAGGACAAAAAAGTAAGCCCAGAAAAGTGAGGTAGACATCCCAAACTTCTCTCATCCCCGAATACTTGCCAATCATAAGCAACATGGACTTATATATGAAGAAGTCAAGTAAAAGGGGGATAATTAAGTAGTTAAGGAGATAATTGTATTTTTTGGTAGTCTTACAGGGCCATAAACCTAAATGTTGGAGTTTTATTGACTAACAAGAGGAACCCTGATAAATAACCCAAGCTTTCAGTTGGGGTCCCTGAAAGAATACATTGTAGAAGTAAAAGTAAACCAGAGGCAGATTGGAACTTCCAAAAAAAAAAAATATTTTCTACTCTATTGGATTAAGGTGACTTCTCTGATTTTCAGACTTGAAGATTCATCTAGAACTTCTAGAACTACTTTATTTAAAATAAGTGCATTAAAAATTACAAAGCTAACTAAAAGACATAAAAAGATACTAATAGAAAAAAATAGGTAAAAGAAACAGTCTCCTTAAAAAATAGTTATTGTTAATATGTTTAAGAAAGCAGATTGCTCATCAATGATAGACTGGACAAGGAAAATGTGGCACATATACACCATGGAATACTATGCAGCCATAAAAAATGATGAGTTCATGTCCTTTGTAGGGACATGGATGAATCTGGAAACCATCATTCTCAGCAAACTGACATAAGACAGAAAATCAAACACCACATGTTCTCACTCATAGGCAGGTGTTGAACAATGAGAACACATGGACACAGGGAGGGGAACATCACACACTGGGGTCTGTTGAGGGAGACTAGCGGAGGGACAGTGGGGGTAGGGAGTTGGGGGGGATAACATGGGGAGAAATGTCAGATATAGGTGATGGGGGGATGGAGGCAGCAAACGACATTGCCATGTATATACCTATGCAACAATCCTGCATGTTCTGTACAGGTACCCCAGAACCTAAAGTGCAATTATATATATATATATATATATATATATATGAAAGCAGATGGTAAGATGGAGATGTCACAAGTGAATAGAAATCTTTTTTATTTTCCTTTTTAAGACAGGGTCTCTCTCTATCACCCAGGCTGGAGTACAGTGGCATAATCTTGGGGCATGACAACCTCCACCTCCAGGACTTAAACAATTCTCCCACCTCAGCCTCCTGAGTAGCAGGGACTACAGGCATGCAGAACTACACCTGGCTAATTTTTATGTGTTTTGTAGGAATGAGGTTTCTACATGTTGCACAGTCTGGCGTGGACACACTCCTGGGCTCAGGTGATCTGTCTGCCTTGGCCTCCCAAAGTGTTGTGATTACAGGAGTGAGCCATAGTGCACAACCAATAAATATTTTAAATAAGAATCAAATCAAAATTTCAGACCAAAATATACTATAACTAAAATTAAGAAAGTAAAGATTCTTGTAATACCATATTTGACAAAACCAAAGAGAACATTAGTGACCTTAACAGATTAATAGCACAGAGAAAAAAAATTGATCTGAAACAGAGAAAAAAAAAATACACAAAAGAGTATTAGTGGCACTTAGCATATAGTGAGAAGACCTAATCTACATGACATTAAAATATCAGAGGAAAGGAGAAAATGAAGTGAAAATAACATTTGAAAAATGAAGAAAGAGAATTTTCCAAAAATAATAAAAAATGTTTTTAACTCAAAAACTAAAGAAGCTCTGTAAACCTCAGTCAGGGGTAAAACTATGGAAAACAAAGACAGTGATAAAGTCTTAAAGCAGCCACAGGAAAAGTTATCTTACTACCAAAGGAGTCACCATAAGAATTATAGCTTGTCAACAGAAATGATGAAAGCTGGAAGAAAATAAAAAGGCATTTCTAAAGTCCTGAAATAAATTAACTCTTAGAGCAGAATTTGATGTCCTGCAGGATAGTGTTTTGAAAATTAAGAATAAATAAAGCTGTTTTCAGATATAAATAAATAAATCTTATAGAAATAATTGGAAACAGATTTACACTTGAATATAACATATGGTCTTCGAGGAGGAGGAGATGATTCCAAAGGAAGACAGAAATGCAGAAAGGAATCAGAAGTAGCACAGTGAGAGGTTGAATCCCCCATTCCTGAATTGGGTTTGAGTTTGGTAGTTACTGTGGTTGCTCTCAGTGTACCACATTCCTCAAATTCCTCCAGGCATCCTCTCCGTGGGGGATGGGTTGGTAGAAGGTTATTCTCAAAGTTTCTGTTCTACTGAGATTGGCTGAGACTTAGCTATTATTACAGGTGCATACTCCTAAATTAGGTTTTCAGTCTTGTCTACCTATTAAGCTAGGTTGCAGTTCATCCACAAGGACTCAAACATAGAAGTAAGGAGTCCTTCTCAGGCGATATTTAGTTTGCTTTGACAGTGGAAAATTCTGTTATGGCTCAGCCTTAATCGTAGTGTCCCTGAGTTTGGGGTGAAGCTTTCGCAGTCGTCTTGTTCCTGTTCCGGGGTTAGAGTTTTGTTGTTCTTCATTTCTCTAACCACAATTGATCTTCACTAGTGCTCACACTTGGCCTTCAGTAATTTGATAAATGTCTCAGCTGAGTTATTTTCATCCACTTTCAAGGTGATCATATCTTGCTCTGTGCTATGCCCTAAGTAATGAAGTGCTCATGTCTGTTTCTTCTTAGAGGCACCTATCTTTTCTCATGTGTTAAGCTTGTTGGTTGCTCTGTTGTATGTTGTTATATATTATTATTATGACAATATCACTGTAAAAAGGAAATACAATTAAGGAAAGTAATATATTTTAAGATTCTTAAAATGTCCAGAAATCAGTATATCCATGTTTCTGCTATAAATCTAGATAAAATAATAAAATATATTGATCAATATTCTGTCCACAGGAAAAATATCCTTTCACTGCTTATTTTAGAGATGCTCATGTTTGGGTTGTAAAGCTCTACTAGAGTAATTTAATTTCAGTTGGAACTGGCATATAATGCAAAATTACCTGTGGAGTATACCTGAGGTTTTTCTCTTTAACTGGTGGCAAGCAACTCTTCATGATATGATGAGAATAAATTAATGGAGCTAAGGCAGTGCTACAGGGATAGATGTCTAATAGTGAGTCTCTTAGTCATTAACATTATTTGAGTTTTCTGCGTCTAGCTGAGCTCCATCTTTTACATAAAATTCTTATGTGATGATTACTAATGCTGTGCATGCCCAGCCTTATAGGTTTGGCAGATGAAAAAACACTCAGGTAATTGTGGGTATGGAAGGTGACATAGTTTGGGTGTGTGTCCCCACCTGAATCTCATATTGAAATGTAATCCCCATTGTTGGAGGTGGGACCTGGTGAGAGGTGATTGGATTAAGGGGCAGATTTCTCATGAATGCTTTAGCACCATCCCCGTTGGTATTATCTTCAAAATAGTGAATGAAGTGTGTGTGTGTGTGTGTGTGTGTGTGTGTGTGTGTGTGTGTGTGTGTGTGTGTCTATTTGAGATCTGGTCATTTAAAAGTCCACAGCACCTCCTCCCTCTCTTGCTTGCTCCTGCTCTGGCCATATGACATTCCTGCTCCCCCTTTGCCGTCCACCATGACTGTAAGTTTCCTGAGGCCTCCCCAGAAACTGAGCCTGCAGTAGCCTATGTAGCCTGCAGAATCATAAGCCATTTAAACTTCTTCTTGTAATGTAAGTTACATAGTTTCACGTATTTTTATAGCATGTTACTTTGTTTTCTATTGTTGAAAATAGGCCAATACAGAGAGAAAAAACAAAGTTAACATGTGAATCACTCCAAATGACTATAAACTCTATTAGTCTGTTTAAAATGTTTGTGTAATTAAAATATATGACAATAATACACAAAATGATAGAGAAATGATAAATACACTTTAAGTTGTTTAATGTCCATATGTATTATATTAATCTCTAGTAAGTCAGAGATACATATTTAATCTGTAGGGCTGTGATTTTCAAGTTTCAGGTTTGTTTAGAATTACATGAAGGGCTTCTTCAGACAAAGAGTGCTATATACCACCCTCAAAGTTTCTCACTTAACTTTTAGAGTGGTTGGTGGGGTCAAAAGTTTGCTTTCTGCTAAAAATTGCAGATATCTTCAGAGGAAGACATTTTGAAAACTATTTCTGTAAGGTAAACTATTGAAGTAGAGGTAAAAGAATGTGTAGTGTATAGCTAATAGAACAGAAAATATACTAAAAATGATAATGGCAATAATAATATGCCTGACTATTCCAAAGTGTGCAAGAAAGGAGAGAACAAAAAACATGTGAATGAGTCAAGGACAAATCGAATTGTGATAAGGTCAAGTTAAATCCCTAGGAACTACATTTTATTTAGAAAGTCTATTCTAATTAAAATTCAAAAAGTATAATATTGGATAAAATTATAAAATGAAATTTACAGAGATAAGGTACAAAAATGTTGAAAATAGATATAAAAAAATTTACCACACAAACATTAACCAAAGAAAACTGTGTGACTATATCAGATGCAGTAGTCATTAATGCATGATACATTTATTAAAGACAAAAAGTGTTTTCACATTGATCAAAAGTCAGTCTGCCAGGAGAGCATAACAACTATAAATTTGTGTGTACATTATAAAACCTACAAATACACAAATGAGACATTGTAAGAACTAACTGGGAAATAGAAAAATCTAAAATCAGATTTGGAGATGCAACATGGTAGTTCACGCCTGTAATCCTAGCACTTTGGGAAGTAGGCAGATAACTTGAGTTCAGGAGTTGAAGACTAGCCTGGGCAACATGAGGAAACACCGTCTCTACCAAAAATAAATAAATATTAGTCAGGCATGATGGTGCGTGCCGTTGGTTCCAGCTAATTGGGAGGCTGAGGTGGGAGGAGGCTCGAGCTCAGGAGGCAGAGGTTGTAGTGAGCTGAGATTGCACCACTGTACCCCAACCTGGGTAAAAGAGTGAGACCCCATCTCTAAAAAAATAATAAATAAAGTTGGGGAGCTTAACAAGTCTCTCAGTATCTGACAGAAAACATGTCTCTCAGTATCTGAGAGAACAAATAATCCAAAATATCTATAATGATTTAGAAGATCTGAAAAGCATGACTAGCTAACTTTACCATATATAGATAAATAGAAACAACAAAACCTGTAACTGCAGAATACAGTATACATTGTTTTTAATTATACAGAGAGTACCCATCAAAACTGATTATGTGCTGGCCCTTAATGAAGTTTCAACAGATTTTAGTGGATTGAAAAGAAATTATTTTAAAGTGTATTATCTGGCTATAGTGAAATTGATCTAGAAATGGCTTTAAAAATCTAACTAGAGCATTGCAGTATTTTCCTGGCTTATGGCTGCATAAGTTCAATCTGCTTCCTTCTTCCCATGGTCTTCTCTCTCTCTTTTCTTCTGTCATTTAAGGATACTTGTCATTGGATTTAGGAGCTCACCTGGATAACTTAAGATGATATCATTTTGAGATCCTTAATTAATTACCTCTGTCCAAACAAAGTAACCTTTAAAGAGTTTATATATTAGGATGTGAACATATTTTAGGGAGTCATCCTTCACCCACTACAAAGATTATAAAATTCTAGCAGGGCTGATAAGGCACAAATTACCAGCATCAGTAATGTAAAAGAAGTTATCACTTCAGATTCTTAAAATATCACAAAGATAAGAAGAGAATATTATTAACTACTATATGCTGATATTTGAAAAGTTAGATAAAATGGGAAAAAATTCTTTGGAAAATACTATTTACCCAAACTGGTATAACTGACATAAAAAGAAATTGAAAATATGTTTAGTCATGTATCTTTTGGGGCATTTAATTTTGTAATTAAAATCTCTCACAAAAAGAAATCTCCAAATGTTTGTGGCTTCAAGGGCCGTTTTTCCCCCAACTATTTTATGAAAGAAATAGTTCTAATCTTACTCAAATACACACAGAGATTAGAAAAAGTAGGAAGCAGCTCTTGTTTTGTGAGGCCCGCATACTCTTAGTAATATTATTACAAAAAGATACTTAACATGACAATTTTTTATGATAAAAGATGTGAAACAATTCTAACAGAATATTAGGAAATTATGTATGTATTAAAAAGATAAGAAGTAATGTCTGACTTAATTATATTCCAAACTATGTTACAGAATGCAATTATTCAATGGTCAAACATCAGTCAATACAATTCATAACTTTTAGCAATAAAGTAGAAAATTCCTATGATTATCTCACTAGGTATAAAAAAGTGATAATATCCAATACTCATTAGTGTTGAACAAATTGGGTATAAAAACAAACTTTCTGATAGAGTACCTACAAAATATCTATAGCAAACATAATTTGAATGAAAATATTAAAAGATTACTGCTGGGTAGGTAGCAAAAATATTTGCTCTCACTGTTGTTATTCAACTTTATCTGGGAAGCCCTAGCCAGTGCAATAAGATAAAAAAGTAAACTAAAGCATAAAGATTGAAAAGAGCAAAAATTGTCATTATTTTCCAATGAAAGTTTTGTGCACATGTGCCATGGACTTATGTTCTCCTGAAATACATGTATTGAAGCCTTAACGTCCAAGGTGACTGTATTTGGAGATAGAGGCTTTGAGAAAGTAATTAAGATTCAATGAGGTCATAAAGTGGGGGCCCTGAGGAAAAGACACTAGAGCCATTCAGTGGAGCACTTGCTCTCTTTCTCTCTATGCGTGGAGAAGGCAGACCACATGAGGACATAGCAAGTAGTCTCTAACCCAGGAGGCTCACTAGAAACAAACCAGGGCTGCACCTTAAGCTTGGAGGATTTCAGTTTTCTTTTTTTTTTTTTTGAGACAGAGTCTCACTCCGTCACCAGGCGCCAGGCTGGAGTGCAGTGGTGCGACCTCGGCTCACTGCAACCTCCGCCTTCCGGGTTCAAGCAATTCTCCTGCCTCAGCCTCCCGAGTAGCTGGGACTACAGGCTCTCACCACCACGCCCAGCTAATTTTTTTGTATTTTTAGTAGAGATGGGGTTTCACCATGTTGGCCAGGATGGTCTCCATCTCTTGACCTCGTGATCCGCCCGCCTAGGCCTCCCAAAGTACTGGGATTACAGGCGTGAGCCACCGCGCCCTGCCGGATTTCAGTTTTTACTGCAGTGAAAAAATAAATTTTTGTTGTTTAAACCAGCTAGTCTGTGGTATTTTGGTATGGCAGCTCAAACAGACTAATCAGCATGGAAAATCTAAATGGCTCTAGATCTAAATCTAAATCTAAAAATCTAAATTTTACTTCTGTAAAATGATTACAGAAGTATTAATTGAATTTGGTAAAATTGCAAGATGTTATATCAGTATATAAAATCACTTTTATACTGATAAACCAAAAGCAGCAACTAATGAATATTTTCAAATGATACCATTGATAATAGTATCTGAAGCACAAATACCTAGAAACATGTGTAATAAGGGAATTGTGAATATGTAAACAAAAAAGCTACAAAATATTAAAGAAGTCATACATTTTAAAAGGATATATTCCATATACGAGTATTAGAAGTCTCATTATTATTATCACAAAAATAAGACTTCTCATCAAACATCTAAAGATTTAATGTAATCGTAATACAAAACTATTTGCCATGTTTTGGTAATAAATTGAAAAGCTAATCCTAACAAATATTTAGAAATTTAAAAGCTGATCCTAACATATATTTGGAAATGCCAAGGGCCCAGAATTGCTAAGAAAATCAAGGGACTTTGAGATATCAACAGTTATAAAAGTTTAATAATTAAGATGTGTAACTTAGGCAAGTAGACCAATTTATCAAAATAAAAAAATTAGAAATATCCCACATGTATGCAGTCACCTGATCAGTGATAAAGCTGGGATTTCTGCACAATGAGTAAAAAATGGTCTTTTCAGTAAATGATTAGAAGTCAATTGGATATATATAAGAAAAGACTGACTCTTGATCCTTACTTCACACTATACACAAAAATATATTGCTTTAGGATATATATACATATGAACATAGATATGAATATATATTTATTCGTAATATTGAATGAAAATATTAGAAGATTTGCCCCAGAGATTAGGTTGGTAGCAAAAATATTTGCTCTCATTGTTCTTAATCAACTTGATCCTCAACTTTATTCATATATCTATATGGAGATGTAGAAAAATAAAGTTTGTAGAAGTTAACATAGAAAAATATTTTAAAATTATTATGGTGTAAAAATACTTAGAGCACATAAAAAGAAACCATAAAGGAAAAATTGGTAAATCAGACAACATTGGAACAAAAAACTTTTGATCTTCAAAATATGCTATTGAGAAAGTAAAAAGGCAAGAAGCAGGTAGGAAAAGATATTTTAATATGTATAAATGCATAAAAATTCATGTCTAAAACATTTTTTTAAATGCCTCTAAATACTAATATAAGGACAGATAACTCAATAGAAAGGTAGGTAAAAAGACTTGAAGAAGAATTTCCCAAAAGAGGTTATCAACATGGCTGGTAAGCATAATGAACGAATGTTATCCTCATTACCCAAAAAGGAAAGACAATACAGCAAGTTACTATTATATCCCTGAAAAAATGCCTAAAATTAAACAGCTGAATAATGCTAAGTATTGACTGACATATGAAGCAACTTAAATATTATACATTTGTTAGCTGGTTGCAGATTATTAAGGTTTCTGTGGAAAAACATTTGGTAGTGTGAAAGTTGTCAGAATCAAATAGAGTCCCTTGTATCAAAACCCTGAAAAAGTGGAGCCAGGTAAGGCCACGAAGGGAGGATTCTCATGCAAGTACGCCTCGTAACAGGAACTTTCACAAAAGACTACATAAACCACAACATTGCACAAATGCCACAGCAACTCTTACACATACAAAAAATGCTTCTGCAAGGACATCTGTCCAGCAACTGCCTGTTCAACCTAGGACTGACATCACACTTGTCATTAATCCCTATACCCAAGGATAGTGTTTCAAAACAACTAATAACTCTCCTCATTTTTCCTTTAAAAACTCGTCTACCTTCCTGAATGTACCCAACATATTGTCATTGCAATGGTCAATCCCAAATAAATATCATTTTTTTTAGACAGCCTTTTTGTCTGTTATTTGGGCTTTACAGTTATATATACTAAAGCCAAACAAGCTCATGTCATGTGATCCAACTTATCTGCCCCAAGCATATCTCCAAAAGAAAGGTATTTATATATGCCACAAAATACATGGACAAACATGTTTATAGAAGTGGTCTTCGTAATAGCTAAAACCTGGAAACAACTCATATGCCCATACAATGGACTAAAAAATTAATAGTGCTATGTCATATAATGAAATAGTACACAACAATGAAAATCAACAAATTGCTGCTCATTACAACACCACCTATGAATCTACAAACACAATTTGGAATGAAAGAAATGTGACACAAATAAAAAACAGACAAAAAGAATCTGTGATGATGGAGATATAAACAGTAGTTACTTTTGGGGAAAGGGGATAGTGACTTGGAGGAAGGTCGAGAAGTTTTATTAGATGCTGGTAATACTCTTTTTTCTGATCTGAGTGATGATTAAATTGATGTATTAATTTTGTCAAGATTTATTGAGCCCATATATTTAAAATGCATGTATTTTTATATGTATGTTATACTTCCATATAAAATGAAGATGATGTCATCCTTTTCAGGACATCTAGTACAATCTTGGATTCATTAATTTGTCCAACATTTATTGAGCATCTGCAATACACAAAAACACTGAGCTAGGCCTAGGACTTAACAGTTGTGAATAAAATGTAGTCTCTACCTTCTTGGAGCTTATATAGCTTTGATTATTTGTAGTTTTCTGTAGTACTCCCACATAAAATAGGCATAGTTAAGCAAAAGCCATTAAATAGCCGAAAAAATATGCTAATGTATTTAACTCATGTATAGTTAAAATGATATTTATAATAGAGCATGCATAACAGTTAAGACAGCTAGCATTATATTGAAGTGGACAGCCTTCATCTGCCCCTCTGATCAGTTTTCCGGTTTGCTCCTCTGCACCAGGAATCTGATTTGTATGGACTACGTGAGGTATCTGTAAACCGTTGCCTCATTAGGTAACTAAAGTTTTACTCACACAGTACACCCATCATTTACATAATGTCCTTGACTGTTCTCAAGAGACCATATGACTTGCATGTCAAAAATATTTACTATCTGTCTCTTTACAGAAAAAAGAAAAAAAAATACTGAACTCCGGACTACATTAGGCTTCCTTGCCTTCAGAGTTTCAGTTTCATTGGTCAGTGGAGAACAGAGCTAGAGATTAGAAGGAGGGGAAAGACTGAGGTCTACGCAAGGTCTCCTTGAGCTAGAAAATCCCTCCATCAAAGTTGTTAGCTCTTCTCAAGACAATTCTCTCTTACGTTATCTCTTCCTCTAGGTCAGGTACCTCCATACACCTTCATTGTTTCCTGTATAGTGATGATAATATCTTTGCACTATCTCTTGTAGTTACCTAACAGCTCTGCACTTTTAGCATATTGTCCCTTTATTGAACCTTCCTCAAATCATTCTAAACTGTATGAGCCATATGTTTCCCAATAGGATCCTAGCTGATAATTTATTAAGTACTTATTCCTTGTCAGGCACTGTGTTAAGAGCTTAATTTCATTATGTAATTTAAACCTGTTAAAATAACTGTTGTGAGGTAGAATTATTATCATTCCCTTTTTACAAGTGAGGCAGCCAGTGTTGAAGTTTGGAGACTTAACAGAGTTCACACAGCTAATAAAAAACAGACAGACCTAGGACTTGAATTCAGTGCTGTTGATGAGAGCCTCTAGAACTGAATATCATTAACTATTCTCTGTAATCTTCGTTTTAGAATTTTCTTGATAATCCCTTATTGCCTTGGTGCTTAGATAAAAAAGAAAATTCTTAACTATGACTTCATTTAATTATTAGCACAGGATTGGGTCTGAAATTATTGTCCTGTTATTACAGATATAAATAGAGGCCAATGCAATTTAAATGACTTTCTAAAAAATACTAGAGGATACAATTTAATCCAGCCAAGTGTCATGCCTCTAGATTCCTTATTATATATTACTGTATAATCATCTTTTATCAAATACATGTACTCATCTATTTTAAATGATACTTGGGATGGTACTTATCATACCTATACCCCTGAGTTATCATCTGGGTATAGTAATGTGATGAAAATGTGGTAGATATTATGTGTTCAAGATAGAGAGGTGGAGTATTAGGAGAAAAAGCTGTGGATGAAAAAAATCAAAATTTTAGCTTCTTTTTCTGGTCCTAGAGTATTATAAACTAATTGATTCAAACCAAATATGAGAAGTAGAGATGAAATGCCCTCCCATGCTGCTGGGAGTTGATTGATGAGAAGCAATATCTCAGCCAAGTTGCCAACTGATTTCTGTCTAACCCTTGGCTTCCTATAGTTCACTGAGTCCTAAGCCAAGATTCAGTCAAGAGAGCTGCTGGATGCCACAGATATTCTGAATGCCAACTTCAATTGGAATTCAGAAGACAAAGAGCCACAGGTCCCCAACAGGTCCTAGCTTCCTTCGGCCATAAGGCAGAGCGCTCTATGGATTCCAATAAAAGCTCCTCCTGTTTGTCCATGAATACGTTTTACGTTACCAGGTTCCCGTTGTGGGCACAGATGCTCCTAGTTGCCTCTTCCACATTTAGAGAATGTATAGTTTGGGAAGATCTGTTAAAAACAAATATACAAATCTCTAATCTTATTTATTTTGTTCAGTCTAAAGATGGTACTTTTTAAAAAGAACTGACTGAAGATAAAACCTCAAGTTATATGGTTTTTGTTTGTGAGTGTGTGTATGGTATGTGAACCTGTGTGTGTGCACGTATCTATGTGTATTTAAATCCTTTATCTTTGATCATATCATTTCTACCAGACCGATTTTTCCTGAGATTTGGGTGGAGTGAGAGGAATAGGGAAAGCCTCTTGTTTGAGCAGTCATTTGCAAAGCCGGCATTCTACCCAACCAAATGACAAGCATCCCTTTGTCATGTGTCTGTGCCAATAACTAATGAGGAAGACACATTGACGTGTTAGTTTAAGTCCTGTTAAACAGGTGAGTGGATCAGTTCAGTCACTGTGCATAGCTGTAACATCAACACTGTATCTCTCACCATGTGTGAGAAGTAAATGAATGTCAATTTTGGATTTCAAAAAAAAAAAAGCTAGAAATATTCTACTCTTGTCTCTAAAGAGGAGTCTTCTTTCCAGGACTTACTAAATGCTATATTTGTACCTATTTCTAATGAGTTTATGTATTTCCAGTGAAACTTGCCAGTTGGCCTATCAAAAAGTCGAGCAGCCCGTCTGCCTGCCAGCTGATCAGTCAGGCAAAAATACAGGTAGTTCAGGGGCAGGAGGCTCAGTCCCGATCTGGGTGAAGCATAACAAATATGATCAGACAGATCTGGGCACAGGCTTAAAGAATCTGGGTCACTGGGTCCCAATATGTTAAGAGCACACACTGGTATTCTATAGGCTATACTGAGAGACCTCATATTTAAAATATCTCAAGGTTAGCATTTCTCCAATTTTCAGAAAATACTGAAGGTGACAATGATCTATTAACTTAAGCTTTTTTTCACATATTTTTAAACCAAACCATTGACACCTATACCTCTTATGTGCTAATAAAAGTGCTCATTGAAGGTATAACAAATTAACCAGTAATTATATATTTAATGAAAAAAGCTAGGAAATTGCTAATTTTGTTTGAGAGCTTATTTTGTGAATACACATTCATGGTTGCTGTTTTACATGTATTAACTATATCATTGTAGATATGGTTGAGGTTTTCTTCTAGGACTAGAAACTACATGATGAGGGAGTTCTGAGGAAGGCAGTTTCCCTACTCTAGGGTGGAGAAATTCAGGCCTCTTTCCATAGAGGAGATAGCTCTGGAGCCAGATCTAAAAGGATTGTTAGGATTTTGAGAACTAGAGAGGATTATTGAGCAGCAGGAGTCCCAGTTGGAGAGTAGGACTGTACCTGTCATATATGGAAGTCTAAGCTAAAATATCTGGAATGGAAGGCTCATTGCAGGTGGTAAGCAATAAGAATAAAACGTTTGCTAAATTCTTGTGTAAGACATCTCTACATGATTTGGAATCTTGTTAGTACTGTGGGACTTAGCTATTTGCCTCCTGACATCAGGACATATTTAAACTACTTGATATCTTCAGTGAGTGGCTTTGGCTTAGAGGCCAAAACTCAAATGTTCTTCATATTGCAAGAGCCAAGTATCATCCAGTATGATGACCTTGCCAGTCCTCTGGGCTCTGGGACCATACTAACAGGCATCTGAGGCTGAGATCAACTTGCCAGCTAAACTGCCAACATACTTGGCCAAACTACACTTTCAAAATGACAAGATATAAGAAGTCTGAAGACATCACCTTCCAAGCTTCAGAATTTCAGGAACAATCATAAAATCTCTGCCTATTACAAACCATTCTCTACAACAATGGAAATAAGTAAGCATTTCAAATTTCTCCTCTTGAGGCGATTGTGAAAATGTACATCTGCTTGCCTGCTACTTTGCCCAGCTGACCATTAATAGACTTGAGTTTCCTTCCAATCTATCATGATATGAAACGTCACCAACCCTGAAACTTTGCAAAGCAGGGACTTTCTGACAAGATATTTGTTGGTGGGAAAATTGAAGAAACCAACATGTACACTGACATTCTACAGTGGCATGGACATGATACAAATTTACTCTTCTTTTTCATAATTTTATTTCATCAAATTACCATTGATTTGAATAGTGACCCAGATGGTAAGCATTTTTCATAGAAGATGGAAACATCTTCTTATAAGACTTGAATCAAGCCAAGGCCTCTTTTTCTTTCCTTTTATGGAATCACTATATATATATATATATATATATATATATATATATATATATATATATATATATTTCCCCTCTCTCTTTTAAAGTGTGGAAGTCTCCTTGAAGGCTAAGTGAAGTTTTCATTCTTTTGCATGAAAACTCCTGTTCCGATTTTTAGTACAGCTATCATACTGCACTGACATAGCCACTTATTTGCCCACCTGCCCCTTTAGGGAAGGAATCTAGTTTATTGATGTTTTTCCTACCCTTGGAATAAAACTGAATATTTCAACAGAATTGTGAGGCATACCTGATTAGACTCCTGCTACATCTACGACCTCATCAGCACTTTTTCATTTGCTTGGTACTTTAATTTACACTGGCCTTATTCAAGGTCCTTGAACTTTTCAAAGACTTTATTTGTTGTTATTTGGTATTCTATCCCATTTACCAAAAACTCTGTATTCTGAAGGGGTGTCTTCATAACTACAGAATACAAGTATGCAACTATGAAAATCTTGGTAGTAATGACAATGATGATATTTTTAGGTTATGATTTTGTGCAAGTCATTATGTTAGGTTTTCCACTGGATTTCCACATTTATTTCTTTTATCAACTTTATGATGTAGATATTGATGTTATTGTCCCTAATTTATAGATGAGAGAACTGAAGCATAAAGAGAATAAGCCAGGTTCTAAAGGACATACAATTAGTGCTGAAACTGTGTGTGAAATTTAAGAAGTCTACCTCTAGAAAGTTGTTCTCAAATGATCCTCCTATGGTGTCTCTTACAGTATAGGCCTTCTTGGGCTTTAGAAGATGCCTTGGTCGACTCAAGGCTCTAATCTATTTGATGTGTCTTTCCTGAAGTGGAGGTGAATGATAAATCTTTTTGTCAATCTATCATGGGTAAAACTCCTACATATGACTGGAGGCTAAGTCCAAACCAGCTTACTGTTTTCTACACACGACATATGGCCTATGTATTAAGAACTACCTGCAGAATCTCTTTCTCTGCCTCTCTTTACTTTTCCAAGCATAAGGACTTGCTCAGTCTTGCTAACACCAAGTGTTTCATCTTTAATTGGACTAAAATTTTGTCTAGTCTCTCTTCTGGTAAAGTGCTTTTTCTGACTGTTTTTACTATATTTTCTAACCTCTTTTTCTGCAGCTATGGGCTAGCCTACCATACATATAGCCACTTAATTCTAAATCCTAAAATCCCTATCTAAGTCTGATTTTCCAACTCCTTGCTTGTGCAGGATGAAACTAAAGATATTATTAACAATTACACATGTTTGTCACACTTAACAGGGTTGTTCTGTTAAGTTCTGGAGTACATTCACATTTGAGCTCAAATATAAATGACTTAAAATGGACAGTTTTCTTCCATGATTTTCTTTATTACCAAATAAGAGAGTTTGCACTCTGACATTTCTCACATCATTCTATGAAAAAGAAGCAGAATTGGATTATGGTTAAAAGCATATGTTTTGCAATAGGACAGATATGGGGTTTGAAGCCAAGCTTCGCAGTTGGTAACTACATTCCTCAGCAAGCTACTGATATCTCTCTAAGCCTCAGTGTTCTTATCTGAAAGGTAAGGATACTGACAGTGCTAACCTCAAAGAATTATTATAAAGTCAAATAAGATAATGCGTATAAGGTCTTTATCATAGTTCCTGAAACCTGTTCAATGAGCAGTAGGCATTATTATGTGAAGTTCTATTTTAAAGGGTTAAGGCCACTACAAATTTTGGTACAAAAAGGCTAAAGTCTCATTAACTTTGTTATTTTGAACCACTGTTTTTGTCTATAAACAACAACTATGTGAGCCAGTGCTCAGTTTGCAATCAGAATTAACCAAAGAGGAGGATTTGGATTTTTAAGTGAAGCACTTGAGAATCCTAAGTCACTGTCACTGTATACTATATTTTGGTAATAAGAGAGAAACCACACAGTTGCTTCTGCCTGTGGTGTCACCTTCAAGGGATTGCTTCAGCTTTATAGGTTGAGAAAGTGAATTTCATTAGTTCGTTTTGGGACGACCCAAGATATTTATCAGTTGTTTTCAGGGGAATAGCACATGCCATTCAAACTGGCATAGCCTGGAGTTAAACCAAAACACTTTTCCTAAAATGCAAATATGATCATTTCATTTCCTTCCTTGGCACTCATCAGTGGCACCCATCAGTGCCTTCCTATTTGTCTCAGGGAAGATACTAATATCTTAGCATAACCTGTAATGTTCTCCTGTGCTATCTCCTGTGAACCTGACCACCCTCATGTCTTTCCACTTTCTCTTTGCAAATGATACTCTGAGCATAGTAAATGTTTGACACTTGGTAAAATTGATCATACTTCCAGTAGACTCTGGGTGTTTCCAGATGCTATTCATTGATCTTAGAATACTCTGTCTCCTGCCTCTTTTTTTCAGAATCACTCCCACAAATCCCTTCATTCAAAATTAAGTATATTTTTTTCTGGGAAGTCATTGTCATCCCTATATTTCTGATTAGGTTCCCTTCGACCCTGCATTATTCCACTCTTCTGTTATTGACTGTTGACTTATTTTTCTTTCTCTTTCTTTCTTTCTTCCTTTCCTTACCCTCCCTCTCTCTCTCTCTCTCTCTCTCTTTCTCTTTTTCTTTTTCTTTCTCTCTTTTTGGATGGAGTCTTACTCTGTTGTCCAGGCTGGAGTGTAGTGACACAATCTTGGCTCACTGCAACCTCTGCCTCCCAGGTTCAATCGATTCTCCTGCTTCAGCCTGCCAAGTAGCTGGGACTACATGGACATTTTACCATATTGATCAGGCTGATCTTGAACTCCTGACCTCAAGTGATCTGCCCACCTCGCCCTCCTAAAGTGCTGGGATTGCAAGTGTGAGCCTGACTTACTTTCTCTAACTGACTGTAAGTTCAGTGAGGCCAGGGATCTTCTCCATTTTGATTGCCACTGTATGTCTAGAACTCAAAATATACATGAAAAGTACTTTCTACTGAGTAAATAGGAATAAATAAAATTTTTGTAATGGGAGAAATCTGTGTCAATCAGAACTTGGTGTCTGCAAGTACAACTCTCTGCACTCTTTCAACAGGTTTTCTCTCAACCTGGTTTTTGGTGAGTGAGCTTACCCAGTAGGGTTTAATTTTGAAGAAGTTGCATGCTGAGTACAATATAATAGGTATATCTATAAAGTTTTATAAGCCCGATGATTTATCCTTCCTTATTGCAAGTATTTTTTTTCAAAATCTGAGCTCATCTAATTTAGAATCAGTCTTTTTTTTTTCTTTTTTACTCTGTGCTGCACCAGTCTTTTAAGTGCTTTTTCATCTGACTGTGAAGTCTAGTCATTTCTTCCATACTAGCTTTGTTGAAGCTCATCAGTTCAGGTACAGAATTATAGCTTGGTGAGTAGGCATGACTCAAGCTCTTCAAAGTAATATCATCTTCTGATTTTAAGTGGGACCACTGAAATTCCTCTACTATTACTATATAATTTTTAATCTTTTCATTTTTTTTTAGCTTTTAAGTTTGGGGGTACATGTGCAGGTTTGTTATATAGCTATACTCATGTCACAGGAGCTTGTCAAACAAGTTATTTCATTACCTAAGTATTAAGCCTAGTATCCAATAGTTATTTTTCTGCTCCTCACTCTCTTCCCAACCTCCACCCTCAGGTAGACCCCAGTGTCTGTTGTTTCTCTCTTTGTAAGTTCTCATCATTTAGCTCCCACTTATAAGTGAGAACATAGGGTATTTGGTTTTCTCTTTCTACATTGGTTTGCTGAATTAATAGCCTCTGGCTTCATCCATCTTCCCACAAAAGACACAGTCTCATTCTTTTATATGAGTGAATAGTATTCCATGGTGTGTATGTACTACATTTTCTTTGTTCAGTCTGTCATTGATGAGCATTTAGGTTGATTCCATGTCTTTGCTATTGTGAATAGTGCTGCAATGAACATTCATGTGCATCTGTCTTTATGGTAGAATGATTTATATTCCTCTGGGTATATACCCAGTAATGGGGTTGCTGGATCAAATAGTAGTTTGGATTTTAGCCATTTGAGGAATTGCCACACAGCTTTCCATGAAGGTTGTATTAATTTACACTCCCACCAACAATGTTCCCTTTTCTCTGCAACATTGCCAGCAAAATTTTTCTTCACTTTTTAATAATAGCCATTCTGACTGGTTACTACCTAGTTTGGTAAAATGACCAATTTCTAGCTACTTTGATTTTTGTCATTGCTAACGAATGATTTTGTGACTTCTTCCTTCACTTGACATGCTCCATTTTTATACCTAGTAAGTGACATTGGCTTTGGTACTCAATTCAGTCTTTGCTTCTGGACTGGACCTAAAGTTAAATCACTACTTCTGTCCCCAAGTACTCTTTGGTCATGCCTCATTGCCACTAGCCAGCCAATTTTGTTATATCTGTATGTGTCTCTGCTTGCTGAAACTCAGTCTAAATGAATGGCTTTCTCAGATTGAAAAGAACCTTTCTTCAGTAATGAAAGTGGATGAACTCTGCTACACTGTTAGAATTTCTAAATAAGATTCTATTTCATGTATATTTTAGGCAGGCTGATTCTCAAGGGGAGTCATTATCTCAATAATGAAGGGGTTAAGAGAATAAGGCCTGAAGTCATACAGGCCTTCAATACTAGCTATGTGACTTTGGGAAAATCATTTCTCCTCTCTAAGCCTAAGTTTCTTCGTATATAAATTAAAGTTAGAAATAATAGCACTTAACATATAAGGTTGTTATAATATTAGATGATGCTTATAAAGCTCTTATCCCAATGCCTGTACAGACTGAATAAATAGTACAGGTATTACTATTTTATTATTATTAATAGTCAAGCATGTTCAAATACTACAATGGAAGACATAGTCTCTGACCTGTTATTTCCAGTCTGGCAGTACATCCCGAACACTGACTTGTATGATGAGAATATCAATAATATTAGAGCTGATATAGCAGTTATAATGACAAAAAAAACTGGTGTATGGGTATCAGTTGGTTGCTTAAGGCCAAAGAGAATATGGCTGCTTTAGTGACACCTAAATTTCCAGGGAGAATCCTAAAATTTAACAGTAATGACCCTGTTCATACTAGGGTTCAAAGCCTGCCTCATGGAACACGTTTCCCTTATGAAATGATATTGGAAGAAAAATAACTCTTTGGCATTTGCATTATGAAATCAAAGGACCAGATGTCATCATAAATGATTTGTATTTATTTGTATGTGTATGTCCCTGAATACAGGACATGTACTATTGATTTTCTACCAACAGTTACACAACGGCTTCTACAGCCTGATCTTGGATTATCTGGGTTGCACATAAAAAATTTCCTTAGAGTTTTTATCAGATCATGATTCTACGCAGGCACAGGGAGGAGGGAGTTGGGGTTGTAAGGACAACTTCAAAGCTCTATGGAGAATTAATGGCTTTTTGTATTTCTTCTTGTTAACAAGGTGGATAAGAGGAGAGACATCTAATTAAAGGCTGGAACTGTGGAATGGCAGAGCTATAGAGGATTTTGACTCAGTTGATGCAATCCCTCATTTTACAAAAGAGAAATTTCAGGCCCAGGAAAGTGGGTCACTGGCTCAGATTCATGTGCTGCACAAGAGCCAGATCTGTAACTCAGCTTTTCAGACTTTAGGTTTAGTTGTTATTAGTTATAATCTTTATGCTACTTCTCTTAAGTCTTTGAAGTACAGTACTGCTGGAATATATTAGTGCAGAACTATCAATCAGTAACTTTATAGGACAGTGGTTAAGAGCACAGGAATTGACGTCAAGCAAACCTAAGTTCCAGTCTTGGTTCTACTGTTTGCTACATGACTTCAGACAAGTGACTTAACCCCATTTGTCTTAGTTTTCTTCATTTGTAAAGAGTAAAATCATACCTTACATCTCCTTTTATTTTTTTGATAGTTAAATGGGATAATAAAGATAAATGATCAAATATGTATAACATAAAATTTACCATTTTGAACCATTCTTAGTTAGATGGTCTTGTGGCATTAAATATATTCACATTCTTGTCTAACACTAGCTTTTGATTTAAAATAATTTAATATAGATGTAATATTCTGGTTTGAATATTCCTTTCCTCCAAAAATTTATATGTTGGAATAGTAAGCCCAACATGAGAAAGGGCCTATGCAGGGTGATTAGGTAAAGGGGACAAAGTTTAATGAATGCGATTCATACTTTCCTGAAAGAGATTCCAGAAAACATTTTTGCTCTTCCAATATGTGAGGAAAAGTTAGAAGGCACCATTTATGAACAAAAATATGGGTTCTCACCAGTCATCAAATCTGTTGGTACCTTGATCTGGGACCTCCCAGCCTCTCTCAAACTGTGTGAAATAAATGTGTGTTGTAGATAAGCCTCCTAGTTTATGATATTTTTTGTGAAGCAGCTCAATCTGACTACAAGTATTTTTTTTTTTTTTTTTTTTTTTTTTTTTTTTTTTTTGGTGAAAGTGCTTCTACATGTGACTTCTATAAAGGGATTAGGGATCTCATAAGGTACTGAATTCCATAAAAGTAGAAACAGTTTTAAAAGACTTTATGCACACAAATTAAAAAGAAAAAACTCTACTACAGTTTACCCCCTTTTTGTGCAATATCAGATTACTCAGTTAGACAATATTTAAATTTCAAACTGCAACAGTACCAGATGTTTCTGACTAACATATGCAATTATTTTGTACACAAAGTAAAATGTGCTTTCCTTTACCCTGGAAAGCAGGGTGGGTCATATTTATAGAAGGCATCTCATTAGAGGGTAGTTTGTTCCATGTCATAGCTGATTGAGTCCATAGTGCAAATATCTCTCTTACATAGCTCCTGTGACTTGGTGTATACACTGGTATTTGAGATATCTTTGGAAAATTGAGTTGCCTTATGGAATCCAACCCAATATTTATTTACAGTCCCTATAGCACTGTGCTTAAGAGTGCAGACTTTGAAACCCAAACTGCCTGAGAACAACTCGAGCTCCATCATATTCTTGCTTTCTGGTCTCAGACAACTTACTAACTGCTTTTTGCCTCCCCAATTTTTTCTTTATAATTACCTATGTGCTACACTTCTTACAAATGCTAAATGGGCTGATAGATGTAAAGTGCCTGGAAAAAGACTTGGGATACAATAAGCTCTAATATATATGTATTTGATAATCTGTTACTATATCCTTTCTGGCTCTAGTTCTATCATGAGCCCTTTGATATTCTCTAAGTTCTGGAGTAAATTGTAATGATAACCATCAATAGCACATCTGACATAAAAAACTAGAATAGAGGAAGAAGAAAACAAATGAAATTTATTTAAGGCAAATACCTAGTAAGAAATAAATTGTGGGCAGGTATAGTGGTCCTTTCCCCTTTAGTCAAGGGGCACAGTCTGGCTGGTATTTATACTTCCTGCCTCTACTACCAAGCCCATATTTCCTTTAAACCAGCTGCTTCAGTGTCAAAGTCACCTGGTATCCCAAGACCAGGAATTCATTCTCTACCAATGCATAGTAGGAAATTTAAAGTGATTCTGAATATGAAGAGATCATGCCTTTGCTTTAAAATGCAAGATGTCTCCACCAGAATCTCTCTAGTTCCTTCTAAAGATAACATCTTGATTTGTCATTGCCTTGCTGAGCTGATCCCTGTATCTATAACACAAATGGACTCACGTGAAACTCCCAGCAGTATTTCTTGAAGGGAAATCCTCGACAATTAAAAAGTAAACTATATGAGGGTAGCCTTTCCTTGGTTTAATTTACTACCATATCCTCAATACCAAAGTCAATACCTGGCACAAAATAGGTTCTCATAAAATATTCTTCAAAAGAATAAACAAACATACAAAATAAATGAAACTTAAAAAAAAAAAAAGAATTATTTGATAGCATGCAAGTTCAGGAAAGGTGATATGGGTGAAAGTAAATGTAGGTAGCTGGGGCATTTCCCCTCCAAATCTTAAATACTGAGTATTTCAAGAAAATGTGATACATTTATGGCTGATTCAAGGCCTTTGTGCTACAGTTAAAATTTTACCCTAAATTCTGATTCTAAATGTTGGGTAATATTTTCAGAAGGTGAAGCATGTCTAGAAAGATGGATATAGGGTAGAATTCTGTAGGTGACCTGATAACCTTCTTTGACAATGAGTACTCAAATTATATTCCATTATTTAATATTGTGGGCAAATTTGGAAAAAGGCAGCTTTCTTAGTCTTTTAAACTGCTGTAACAAAATATCATAAACCGGGTAGCTGATAAACAACAAATATTTATTTCTTACAGTTCTGGAGTGTGGGCAGTCTAAGATCAAGGAACCTGCAGACAAAGTGTCTAGTGAGGGCCTGCTTTTTGTCTCATAGACACTGCCTTCTCTCTGTGTCCTCACATGGTGGAAATGGAGAGAAGTCTACCTCAGGCCTCTTTTTTTTTTTAAATAAGGGCACTAATTTCATTCATGAGGGCTTTGCCCCCATGATCTGATCACCTCCCAAAGGCCTCACCTCTTAATGCCATCATCTTGGAGGTTAGGATTTGAATATATAAACTTCGACAGTCACAAAATACAGACCATAGCAGAGGTCCTGATGTGATGTATGATCCGTCTCTATGGGGAGCTAGTACAAGGCCCTGTTGTTCTGTTAATGACTTTTGTTGACTTCATCAGTGGTTTCATTTTTTCATATTTGAGATATTCCCATTTATATGAGTAAGTGAGAGAAAGGTATCATTTATAATCTAATAGAAGATAAATTCTTTCTGTTACCTTTGAAGAAAATTTCAGCTTACAATTTTATATAGGGGATGAAAAAATAAGTTTGGAAATCCTCTTTAGAAGTAAAAGTCAGTTTTGAGTTACCCAGAATTGCTGGCTATATACAAGAATTTATGAAATTTTCAAAAGAGGCCATCTGGATTAAGGGGGTGTAACAGAGGAAACATTTAAATTTTAGAAGGATGTGTTATTCTTTTTAACATATTGTGTCTACTTGCCAAAATGTTGGAGGTAACTTAGACTCATATAATAAGTATCTTGAATTTTTTTCAGATGAACCAAGCCCAATCCCAGGTTAAAAAGGGGAATCATATTAATACTAATTACTCTGGTTAGTTGGCTTTTGTTATTACTCGTGCCATGTAACTAAGCTATATAACATCTTCTTCAGTTAGAGATCCCAGGCTCTTTTTCACATAAATTCACAAATAAGAAATTTCTTAAAATGTGGACTTCCCAGTGGTCCCACAGGAAATGAGACACAGACTCTGCAAAGACTCTGATTTGCTGAGCCATTGCTTCTTGTATATTCACTATACTCCTGTACACATATCCTAAAACCACATTTACTTAAGCTGTTGTATGTATAAGCCTGATGGCTTATCTGTGATCAAGTAAAACACACATATACATAATATATGCTTTGTTCTCTCCCATCATTGTGGTAGATAGGATAACTTCCTTTTTGTGCTATCCTCAAAGTCTCAAAATGAGTGAAAATAGTAAAAAAAAAAAGCAGTTGTGCCACTTCCCCAAACTAAAAACACTAAAAAGATATCAAAATAAAGACAACTGGAGGATGTAACCTGAATTTAACTATTACTGGGTTTTTAAGAAGGGATCTAAGCATTCTATAATCCTCAGAGTCTTGTTGAGGAAGGAAGTTCAGATGACAGAAATCCAAAATTGGTTTAAGAAGAATCTTGTGCTTTTCCAGCAATAACACCATTTTCAAAGATGGCACCCAAATGCTGTCATTTTTCTACCAATTTTCTCTTGCCTTTTGAGGAGGTACTTTATTTTTTAAAAATAATCTATATAAGCCACAAAACTCTTTGAAAGTATATCTGCAGGAATTAAATCCTTCCAATTATACCAGTGAATAACCAAGAATAATTGAAAGTTCAATTCAGATATTGGGCTCTTGCAAAACACAGGAAATGGCATATTAATTAATGTTTAAGCTAAACTTTTACTGTCATCTCTCCCAATTCTGTTTTGGTCTCTTGCACACACACTGCAGTGGTTCTCAAGTTTCCTGCACCTTTTCGTGAAGCCAACCTCCACACTCCAGCCTTAGTCTCCAATTAGATGCTAACTGTGGGGTCCGGTGCTCTGGTTTCTCCCCTTGCTCTTCTGTACAGCTCCCTGTCATTCCTCTGCCATTCTGTATCTATATCAATTAAAAGGAACAGAGGAAATAAGCAGCATTCCCCTGTTTCCTTATAATCCTTTTCCTCTCTTCTCTAGTTGATAAAGCATATCCATAAAATTTAGGTGTTTTTCTGATATGTTGATGTGGACTTGGGGTACCAATTCGAGCAGAGTAGTGCTAAATGCTCATTAAGTTTGAGATGCTTAAGTGTTTATGGGCAAGTTCTGAAGGTCACATAGTTCTACCAGAGAATAAATAGAGGAGGAAAGGCCACTGCTAAGGTGATAAAGGTCCAGTGACAGGCTGACAACACTATCCCTCTTGATAATGTGTTTCCTCCACTCCTGTCATGTTCTATCATGTGTGATGACTTTTGGAGAGGACTGAAAATTGGAAGAAGATGATAAATGCCACAATGAGAGTTGTATGAGTTGTATATAATTTTTAAATCAGTTTTATTGAAATACAGTTTAAATGTAGTGAAATGCATGTATTGTAGTTGTATACTGCTATGAGTGTTGACAAATTTATATTGACATCAAGATACCACAATCAAGATATAAAACATTGCCCTCCAAATTTAATCTTTGCCTGAGATAACCATTAACCTGCTTTCTACTATTATATGTAAGATTTGCCTTTTTAAGTTTTATATAAAAGTGAAAACATACACTATGTACTCATTTATATCTAGCTTCCTTTGGTTAGCATAACATTTTAGAGATTTATCTACATTGCTTTGTACGCTAGTAGTTCAGTTTTATGTATTACTAAATATTCCATTGTATGGATATACTGCATTCGTTTATATATTTGTCAACTGTTGAACATTTGGGTTATTTACAGTTTTTGACTATTATGAATTAAACTTATGTAAATATTCATATACAAGTCTTTGTATGAATGTTGTTTTAATGTCTCTGTCATAAATTCCTGAGAGAGAAATTTCTGGAGTATATAGTAATTGTACCTTTAACTTTATAAGCAATTGCAAACTGTTTTCAAAAGTGACTGTAATATTTTTTCATTCATACCAGCAGAATTAGGAGAATTCCATTTTCTTCGCATTCTAGACAACACTTGGCATTGTCAATTATTTTAGTATTATTCTTATGTGTATGTAGTAGTTTCTCATTATGTTTTTAATTTGCATTTCTCTAATAAAGATCTTAAGTGTTTTTTCATAAACTTAGTACACAACTGTGTGAGATAATCTTATGTGAAGTATCTAGTCACATTGCTCTTTTTTTTTGAGACGGTGTCTTAATCTGTCGCCAAGACTGGAGTGTAGTAGTGCCATCTTGGCTCACTGCAACCTCTGCCTCCTGGGTTCAAGTGATTCTCCTGCCTCAGCCTCCCGAGTACCTGGGATTACAGGTACAGGCCACCACACTGGCTAATTTTTGTTTTTTTTTTAGTAGAGACAGGATTTCGCCATGTTGGCCAAGCTGGTCTTGAACTTCTGAGCTCAAGTGATCCACCTGCCTCAGCCTCTCAAAGTGCTGGGATTACAGGCATGCACCGCAGCACCTGGCTGTTTGCTCATTTTTTTAATTGATTTTTTGTTGTCACCTGATTAAGTTGGAAGAGTTCTTTATACACTTTGGATATAAGTGCTTGTCAGAGATACATATAGTGAGTGTTTTCATTCATTTGGCAGCTTCCTGTTAATAACCTCAACAACATGTTTCAATGAGAAGAGTGTCTTTGAATTTTGATGAAATCCAATTTAATTTTTTTTTTTTGTATGACATCTGCTTTCTGTATCCTAAGAAATCTCTTTTGACAGTAAGGTCATGAAGATTTTCTCTTCTATTTATTTTAAAAATTTTATAGTTTTATGTTTTATATGTAGGTCAATGGTCCTTTTAACTGAATTATTTTGTGTGTTTTGTAAGGCAAGGTTTGAGATTAACTTTTTCTCCATATGAATATTTAACTTGTTTAAACACCATTTGTTGAGATGATCTTCTTTTTCATTTAGTTATTTTGGCACCTTTGTGGAAATCAATTGGCCAAAAGTGTGAAATTTATATTATATATCATTTATCTATATGATCCTTCTTTTGTCAATACCACACTTTCTTTTTTCTTTCTTTTTTTTTTTTTTGAGATGGAGTTTCACTCTTGTTACCCAGACGGGAGTGCAATGGCACAATCTTGGCTCACTGCAAACTCTGCCTCCTGGCTTTAAGTGATTCTCTTGCCTCAGCCTCCCGAGTAGCTGAGATTACAGGTGCCCGGCACCACGCCCAGCTGTTCTGTATTTTAGTAGAGATGGGATTTCACTATGTTGATCAGGCTGGTCTCAAACTCCAGACCTCAGATGATCCACCTACCTTGACCTTGCAAAGTGCTGGGATTACAGGCGTGAGCCACCACACCTGGCCAATACTACACTTTCTTAGTTACTTTAAGTTTATAGTAAATTTTGTGATTAAGTATTGTAAATCCTCTACCTTAATTCTTTTTCAAAGTTGTTTTGACTCATTCATCCTTTACATTTCCATATACAATTTAGAATCAGATTGTAAATTTATACAAATTCCTGCTAGAAGTTGGAATGGTATTGTACTGACTCTACAGGTTTTTTTGAGGGAATATCTGTCTTTGTATCTATGAGGATGGCCTTCATTTATTTTTTATTCTTTAATATCTCTCAGTGATGTTTTACAGTTTCCATTGTACTAGTTACATTAAATTTATTTCTAACTATTTTAAGGTTTTATGCCAATGTAAATGGTACTGTTTTATAAATTGCAATTTCCTATTGTTCATTTTAGTATACAAGATACTACTCATTTTTGCAGATTGGCCTTGTACCCTGCAACATTGATAAAAGGTTGTTACTACTTATTTTTAGTCACTTTTCTTTTAGACTGTTAGAATTTTTATATACAGTCCTGGGTGTATCATGGTGACTGGTGTGGAGTCCTACTTTTGAGGGTGGGGTGGAGTCAGGCTGGGAGGACCAGGGGAAAGCAAAAAGAGAAAGCAGGTAAACTATAGGTGTGCCTTTCTTTATGGTCCAAAACAAATAGCCCTGTGCAAATAACCCACCAATCTTCCTGCATCCAGCTATCTCCATACCCTTAGCTGGTATAAATATTGCAAGTTAGCTCACTGCAACTTTGGCATTATCAGTAATACATAAAGCCTTTTTTAACACACAGCTCAAGAAACATTCTGTAAAATCCCCAACAGGTCTTTGTCTCTTTTCAGTCAGCTCCTCTCTTGCTGACCTGCCCATTGCTCTCTTGCAAAGTAATTTCATACTTTCTCTAATAAATCTGCCTTTCTTTACCTACAACTGTCTTGGTAAATTCTTCTTACCTGTGTGCCACCAGCCCCAGATAGTTGCCACTCACCTGTGAGAATTAGTATCCATAGGTGGTTGGTTTAAAAATCCACAACCCAAAAACCAAAATCCATGAGTGCTTAAGTTTCTTGTATAAAATGGTGTGATATTTGCATGTAACCTTTGCATGTGCTCCCATGTACTTTAAATCATCTTGATTACTTATAATATGTAATATAAATACCATGTAAATATTTTTATACTGTATTGTTTTGGGAATAAGAACAAAAACTCTATACATGTTCTTTACAGATACCACTATCTTTTTTAAAAAATATTTTTGATCCACAGTTGGTGAATCCATGAGTGTGAAATCCATAGATGAAAAGTTCATTAATATAGAACTCATAGGATATAGAGAGCTGACTGTACTTAAATGATTAAATTATCTGCAAAAACAGTTTTACTGCCTCCTTCCCATCTCTATACCTTTAATTTTATCTTCTAGCCTAATTATACTGTAATTTCAGTTCAGTGTTGAAAAAACATTAACAATTAATTACAAAATAATTCCATTTCAATGTAAGAGTAACTATCCATGGCTAATTTTCAGGGTTAAATTTGATAAACTTCTGGTTACAGCAATTAAAACCAAAGGAGCCATATATTACCAATAGAAATGAGAGAAGAACAGCATTATAGATCCTCAGACATTAAAAGGATATTAGGAAATAATATAAACACCCAAAAGCTAATGCTAACAACTTAGATTAAATGGACATATTCTTTGAAAGACACAAATTATTAAAACTAGATTAAGAATGAATAGAAACCCATTAACAAAACTTTATTAAAAAGAAAACTCTGGGCCAGATAGCTTCCCTGGTTAATCCTATAAAACCTTTAAGGGATCAATAATACCAATCTTTCAAAAACTCTGAGAAAACAGGGAAAGAAGGAATGCTTCCTACTTTGTTTTATGAGGCCAGAGTTATCCTGATTCTAAATGATACAAAGACATTATAAGAAAAGAAAATTATAAATGAATGGTCCTTTTGAACATAAATACAGAAATAATAAATCAAATTTAGTAATATATTAAAAAATTCACAAATAAAATTTAGTAATATATAAAAGGGCTAATATATAGTAACCTTGTGGGATTTATCTCAAATCTGTAGCTTTAAGTCTTAGTCAAAAATTTATTCCTTGGTATAGTAGTCCATTCTCATGCTGCTAATAAAGACATACCCAAGACTGGGTAATTTATGAAGGCAAAGGTTTAAGTGACTCACAGTTCTGCAGGGCTGGGAGGCCTCAGGAAACTTACAATTATGGTAGAAGGGGAAGCAAACACTTTCATCTTCATGCAGTGGCAAAAAAGAGAAGTGCCAAGCAAAAGGGCGAAAAGCCCATTATAGAACCATCAGATCTTGTCAGAACTCAGTGTCATGAGAACAGCAGCATGAGGATAACTGCCCCTATTAATTAATTACCTCCCACTGACTCTTTCCCACAACACATGCAGATTATAGGAACTACAATTCAAGATGATATTTGGGGTGGGGGACACAGCCAAACCATATCACTTGGGAATGGGCATATGGCAACCTGTAGTTTGCTCATGTGGTACTTGTTAGCTTCTGAAGGTTAATAAAATTTTTCAAGGTTCTACATATTCTTTATAAAATTACTTTCACGACTTCAAGGATCAAAATCACAGAAGAGAAATCTATTGTACCTACTTCTGTGCTATGAGCTATTAATGTCTTCAATGCATTTCTTATCCAGCTCGGAAGAAAATACATGAAATAATTAGAAAACTGTGAAATGGTGCATATTCTGAATAAATGTTATGTATTGTGTGGTTCAGGTCTTTTACAGTAAAACAGTAGATCACAATAGTCAGAAATAATACATGAGTAGGTAAATTGGAATCTGGACTCTAAAGCTGTGATTCATTTTCTCAATAATATTATCAAAATATACTTTGTATCATGATCAGTTATGAGTGTGTCCTCATAATAAAGTTGAAAAATGAGATTGCTTAAATTTTATGAACAGTCACTTCCAAGTTATCCTCATTTCAACATCACTCTCATTCTCCCTGGTATTTTTGAGTGGGAGAAAAAGACGTAAAGTTATAGACAGTACTTGGAATAGTTCAAAACTGACATATGTCTATTTATTATGCTTCTCCATAGGGTATTTCACCAACAATCGTGTCTGCCATTATTCTAATTTTTGTTAATTTACTTGATTTTGCTGTTGAAAAGCAGAATAGCTTTAAAAAGATCCCATCCCCCATGCCAATATGTTAACTGTGTCTTTAACTGCCATCCTTGATTTTGGCCATCTTGACAGTAATTAGCAGAATTCAAGTGGTATCTTAAATTTTTTCTCTAAGTCTGATTTACTTGCGGTTTTATTAAGTAATTATATAATGCAACTACTATCTTCTAAGGTTGATTTTGTTAGTTTTAACAGACTTTGCGCAAAATACATCAGTGTTTAGAGGTGAAAGGTCTTTATTCGCTTTAATTAGACATGCTAATGGTATCAAAATTTGTTATTTAAAAACAGGCTCATAATATCTTTAAGAACCCATGTTTTAATTGTATTAATGGCATGCAAATTGCAAAAAGGTGATGTAATGGAAAAGCCTTGAGTTTTATGAACTGAAGGTCATGACTTTCCAACCAAACTTCTTAAGTTAATGGCTTTGTGATCTTAAGTCATTAAAGGTTTCTGGATCCTAATTTTCTCATCTATAAAGTGGAGATAATAATATATATCTTATAGCTAAAATTTCACCAGAAATTTCACTTCCCAATCCCACCACCTTAATAAAATTCTTGGATATTTTTGTCTGCAGAAAATAGCTGCTTTGTTTCCACCCCATACTCTGTTTGGTAGCAGATTCTGCTACCTTGACCACCATTGGGGACAAGTTCAAAAATAAACAGATTGGTTGGGGCACAGTGATTGGGGCACAGTCATGTGATGGTAGGATCCCTAAATAGAGCTACAGTATCTTGTTTTTGAGATTCTTGGATTACACTGTATGTCCCCTGTCATCTAAGTTACCTAAACTTTTAATATTACCAAAGTCCCTTAATAAACCAGTTCAGCTTAAATTTAATCAGAAATGATTTCTATGTTTTACACTCAAACTGTCACTTGCCATGTCTCTATAGTGCCCTTTGCTCTTATCTTTATAAAACCGATCATACTTGTAATTAATGTTCGACATTTGTTTCCTTTACCAGACAGTAAATTCTATGTAAACAAGGAATATTGTCTGCCTTGTTCCTGTTTCCCAGTGCTTATTTAGCACAGAGCCTAATACCTATAAATAGTTAATGGGTAGATAAATGAAAGGTTTGCATCAAGTATTTCTCACTGTGCTTAATACATATAAGTTTCTTTCCTAGCACCTTCCCCCTTTCCTTTTTTGTAACAGCAGGAACAAATCTCTTCTTATTTTTATAAACTTAAGGGGTACAATGCAGTTATGTTCCATGGCTATATTGCATAGTGATGACATCTGGGCTTTTACTGGTTCATTGTATTCATTAAGCATCTTCTCACCTCTCACACTCCTCCCACTCTCCCATCCTTCCAAATCTTTAATATCCATTTTTCCATTCTCTATGTGTATGTGTACACATTTTTTTAGCTTCTCCTTGTAAGTGAGAACATGCTGTGTTTGACTTTCTGTTTCTGAGTTGTTTCACTTAAGACAGTGGCTTTTAGGTCCATCCATGTAGATGCAAAAGACATAATTTTATTTTTTTATGGCTGAACAGTATTCCATTGTATACCATGTGAAAATACAAATACTTTAATACCCTTGTGTCCTTGTCCTTCAAATTGTACACACATATTCTTCCCCCATCCACCACCACAATCATTGATTCCAGAGAGCACTTCCACTTCAAGTCTCTCTTGCAATGAAGACAGATTCAGAACATGCTTTGAGTCAAAGCAAGGGTTGGTGTCTCTCCTGAAAGAGTATGACAGAAATGCCCATTCCAGTTAGTGTGCAGATATTTTTAAAGAACAGTGGTGGTTTCTGCTGAAGCCTTGCCCTGTGCTGCATCTTTCCTGTGGCCATTGCTATGCCAGCATGAGAAGACTGGCCCAAATTATACCGCCAAGGAGGTCTTATAAGAAAGTGAATATAATGGTCCCACATAGGGGTTGAACCTCTGACCCAGTTTCTATTAGCACTCTCTACCCAGCAGAACTAACTAAAGTGGTTGCTGAATTTTTCTGAGCTAACTCTTGATGTTTTATTTTCAAAGTCATGTGTCTGACCCAATAAAGAAGCTGGCTAGTTAACTTTAAAAAGTCTTCATGCCATTTTTAGAATATATGGGGCAGAAGGACCTTTGCGTTGGTCAGTATTTGTAAAAAAGTATTTGGTTTGTAAGAAAATGAGCTCATTGCTCTTCCAAAGGACATACAAGACAACCCCATGTTTCCCCATTTTCGATCCTGGGAGGTGGTTTTACAGGATAGTTACTGGACTGTAGAAACCACCTTCTAGTTAAGTATGTAATCAAAATTTAAAAGACGGCTATACAAATATAGAGAGATTTTAGGCTATCCATACAGGAGAAGCTAGCTATTTGAAGAAAAAATATTTTTAATTGTGTGTCTGTTATATGCCAGACACTCAGCTACACATATTTACTTAGAGTATTTTTGTTGTTGTTTCCTTATACATGTTATTTTCCTCATTTTATAACATGAGTAAATGGAGGCTTAGAGAGTTTAAATAATGTATTCAGGGTCACCCTTAGAGTATGAAAATTGGTTACCTACTCTTATCTTATGAATTTTTATCATCCATTCAGCAGTACTGATCTTTCTCTATTAACCTGTTAACCTTTGTATTTATAAGTAATTGTAGCATTTGAAATTGTTGAGCTTCTCCTTTGAAATTAATCTTAGCATCCATGAATACACTATATATTTGCCTTTCACATTAGCCAGTTCTAAAAATATCAGTTATATTTATTAACATTTAATCAAACTGTCAGTTGGTTTATTTCAGTGTCTCTCCAGTGTGACAGATGATGATGATGATGATTCCAGTGCTCCATGTTTCTTCAGTAGGACTGGATATTTTGCTTCAGTAGGTCTGGGTGATGCAGATGAATCTGCATTTTTAGCAAGACTTTTCCTCAACCCCTGTCCTAGCCCTAGAAGATATGAAGCAGGAAATACCAGAATACAGAGAAACGCTCTACTGAGGGAAGAGGGGCTGGGTTGTTTTTCTCAGTGCATTTAATTGTAAACTTGGAGTTAAGGAGAGTTGATGTTTGGAAAACAAGAAATTTGTTTAAATTCTGATTCTCTCTTATTTTAGCTGCATAAACCTGGGCAACTTCATTTCTCACAGTGTCAATTTCCTCATCTATAAAATGGGCATACTAATGGCACCTTCTTATTGTGAGAGGTGTTTTGAGGTTAAAGTAAGATACTATGCCTGGCACATAGCAAATATTCAATAAATTTTTAAAATATTTATTACAAATATTGTATTTCATACATGAGACAGGATAATTCCATAGTAGATTCAGACAGAAAACACAGAATGAAATTCAGAAAAATGATGAGAAAATGCATGAAATAAGAATTTTAATTCATTCTAACATATTTTTAAGTGTATGTATATCTGTTTGCACTGTGCTAGGCACACAGATATTTTGTGAACATACCTAAACCTTGAGGCTGATGTGCAGGTGGGCAAAAGACTCTACTTGTTTCTTTTATTAAAGACACACTATTGGGCTGAGAAAATAATGACTATGATCTAATATAGAAAAATTTAGAATGTTCTAAGTTTCTAAGACTTTAAAATAAGTGTAGACTATTAAATGAGAAGATCTCTTACTTTCTCCAAGCAGAAAAACAAGATAGCCCATGTTGGTATGCCCAAATTTGAAATTATAGGAAAGTACAGAACTTTACCCTAAACATTTTTTTCTCTTCATTGCCCTTGCATGACTTTGACTCTTTGATTTAAATCAAGTCAATTTATTTTGTGAGGATTTTAATATATTAATTATGATCAGATTGGCATCTAATGACTAGCTCCCTGAGCCTGACAGACATTTGACTATTTATATATATTCTCTGCCCTTTCAGTTTGACCTACTTTGACAATTCAATTAAACCAATTGACTTTTGAAGTTTGTTTATGAAATGGCTAGGGAACATTGAGTATTTGGGGTGCTTAGCATTTGTATAACACATCATTTAATAAGTTCCCTCAGTGTTATTTCTGGAGTCTAGGAAAATACCACTCTCTAACTTGACAGGAAAATCACAGCTGAGTCGCAAGTGGAGAAACTAAGTGTGTTAGTACACGTTAGCCAGTAGTCTGTAGCATAGACACCAGCGTCTACAGATAAGATGTTGGTTCGGAATATGTGTCTATAATGCACACACATCATTTACTCATAAAATATGAAAGGGCCTTTTCTGTATAATTGTCAGTCTGTAGTTCGCAATTTCATCCGACCGGAATTGTTTCTGTGCTTAATTGCTTAAGTATGTTTTCATCTAATGTTCATTCATTTGTTCAACAATCATTCATTGAGCACTTACTGTGCGTCAGCTGTGATAATAGACTTTGTAACTCTCTATGTACAAGTCTCAGGCCTTGTAATGATCGTGAGGTAGGCTGGAGAGGTACAATTTTATGTTCCCCCTTATTTGTAAGGCCCCAGTAAGATGCAGTGTATGATACAGGATAAAAGCTATCTCTTGCTAAAGTCAAATTTTCTAGGTTTGTATCTTAGCTTTGCTATGTATCAGTTGACACTAGGCAAAGTGGTTAACTTCTGCTTCAGAACTTATTTCTCTTCATTGTTCTATGGAACGTGTGCACTAGCAAATACACAACATTTAGAAGGGCTCATGAGGAGCTCAGTGCATGTCAGCCATTACTGTTATTAGTATTACTGTCACTGTGAACTAGATATTCAAGCTACGGGATTTTGATGTTATTACTTCCTCACCAAAGGTACAGCCAAATCCTGTCTTCCATTTACCCTGTCTTTCTGTGGAATTCTGGGTTGAGAGAAATATACACTCAGAACAAAATAAGAGTGAATAATATTGAGTCAGTGCCCAGTAATGTCCCAAGTAGGGCACCGTGGCGAAAGTTGGGTCGTTAAATGAAGTTTAGGTATTTACTCGCCTCTCCATTTCCAAAAATAGGAATGGAAAAGGAAGTTAATGATTGTAGGGAGACATATCCTTAAGTCTGTGGTGGGAAAGATTGAAAGAGAGAGACAAAGAGAGATGCTGGTTGCCCCAGGTGTGGCTACTAAAATAATGGTAATCAGAGTGACAGACTTAATAAAAAATGCTGCCTGGTTAAAAAAAAATGGTTCAAAACCAGATTTCAACCAACAATTTAGCAGCATTTCTATCTGTGTAATTGTTACAAAAAGAAAGGCAGGAGTATAAATGTGGGGGAAAGATACAGAAATATTCCTTACCTGGGCTATGTTCAGAACTTCATGCCAAATCTCATCCAGTTGTTATAGTCTAAGAATTTGCAATCTAGCGTGGACAATAAAACAAACCACTTAGTTTACTATTGAAAACTTGAGTAAGACATTTTTCCATCTGGCTTATTTGGTCATTAGTAAATTTTTGAGGTTCATCCACTTTGATCCATGTAGTTATGGCTCATTAATTTTCATTGCTATATAATACTTACTATATGAATATGCCACAGTTTAGCCATTGGGCTTGAGAAACATTTGTGTTGTTTCTAATTTTGGTGTCCTACAAATAATGGCATCATAAAATATTTTTAAAATATGCCTTTAGTACAAAGGTATAAGAATGCATCTAATGTACAGCTAAGCCATAGGATATGTCCATGTTCAGTTTTGTGAGTTACTGCAAGACTATTTTATATGTTTTTGAAATTATAATCACACCAGCAGTTTATGAAAATTGCCATTTCTACATATTCTTACCACAATTTAATATTGTTTGAAATTTAAATGTTTACTGATGTGGGTGTGAAACGAATCACATAGTTTAAAAAACTTTATTTTGAAATAATATTAAAATTATAGAAATATTAGAAGAATAAAATGATTCCTCTTAACAAAAAGAAAAAGAAAAACTTAAACAAAATCACATAGGTGTTCTGGGCAGAGTTGCAGCCGAGAACGGTAGGAAGATTTCATGGATGTGGTGACATTTAATGAGAGTCAAAGTTGACTGCACACTTATTGTATAAGCATTGTCCTACGTGTTACATATACATTATCCCATTTTATTCCTAAAACCACCCTATGAGGAAAAACTATATTCTCCATTTTACAATGACAAAAGGAGGCTGACAGATAATAAGTAATTTCTAAGATCTGTATGTAGTAACTGCCTGAATCTGGTTTGAAACCAGGTGGTCCAGCCGCCAAGTATGAGTACCTAACCTCTGTTCTACTGCCTTTTCCCAATTTTCCCTGCTGCTTCCTGCCAGAAGGTAGGAAGCTCCAATCAAAGGAATAAGAGAATGTGTTAATAAACAGTGGATATTAAAATTTGCTTTATAGACTTCCATTAATGAACACTTTGTTCAAGGCCTGGGGCTGTTGGTGAAGACTTTTAAGAGTTATTTACAGGGCACAGTCACTGCCAAAAGTGTGTACCTTTCATGGGAGGACAACATCATGAATAAATAATGCTAGATGAATAGTGCAAAGGGCGAGTAGCGAACATTTAATCAATGATTTTTATTAAGCACCTGCCAGATGCTAAGTTAATGGCATTGTAAAGCCTGCCTCTAAAGTATTTTTACAATTCATTAAGTGAAATAATAGATGTATTTAAACAAATATAACAGAGGGCAGGATATGGAAAGCCTGAACAGAGAGGATTAGAATAAACGGGGCTGGGGATGATGTAAGAATTAGAAAAGTGGGAATTTCATCCACTGTGCCTGGAGCACCTAGTACATGGTAGCACTCTACTTGAAAGTTTACATTTTTTACCCTACTCAATTGTGTCATAACGTGATTAGAACAGAAATATTGATTCTGATTGTATGCATCAGGAAACTAGAGTACATACAGTTTAAGTGTTTTACATAAAAGCTAAAAAACAGAGTAAGCAGCACAGCTCTCCAACTGGTAAGCCTCTTTTAAAGTTTTTTTTTTTTTTTTTTTTTTTTTAACATTCGGCAAGAAGAGGAAGAAACACAAATATAGAGCAGTTTGGTAGAAAACTGCAAGATAGTCCCCAGATATTTTCATCCCCCAGTATTCACACTTCGTGTAGGTTTCTCTCAGAGAGGTTGTGGTTGACTCTGTGTGACCCATAGCATATGGCAGAAGTGACATTGTGTGATGTCTGGGACTCCTAAGAGATTATAAGAAGCTTTGCAGTTTCTGCTGTGATTTCTTATAAGACTTTCTCTGGGTGCCTTTGGCTCCCAAATTAAAAATGTGATTACTTGAGGCCACTACTCTGGAGACACCAAATGGAGAGGCCACATGAAGAGATCCTGACACTACATAAAGAGAGAGATGCTCAGCAAGCGACCAGCCATTCCCACCCTCAGCAAGCCTAATCATTAGAGTTGATGCCCCAGATTATGGAGCAGACAAGTGTACCTCAATGAGACCCACCCACATTCAGAATTCTGGAGCAAAATAAGTGATTGTTGTTTAGTAAGCCACTAAAATTTTGGAGTAATTTCTTATACAACTGTAGATAATTAGAACAAAGATTGAGTGCATATTAGTTATCTATTGCTATGTAGCAAATGACCCAAAAATCAGTAGCTTAAAACTAGATCATTTTATTACCTTGGTTTCTGTGTGTTTGGAATCTGGTCATGGCTTATCTGGGTTTTCTACTTCAAGGTCTCTCACTAGGCTGCATCAGAGTGTTGGCTAGGACAATAGTTGTCTTAAGGGTCAACTGGGAAGAATCTGCTTTTTAGCTCACTTACAGGGTTGTTAGCAAAATTCATCTTCTTGAAGAGTGTTGGGTTAAGGGGTTAACTTCTCACATGCTGCTGGCTAGTGGACTCTTTCCATTCCTTGCCCCATCTGCCTTTCCATATAACATCTCAAGTCAGAACAAGCAAGCAAGAAAGGAAGGGAGAGTGATAACAAGAGAGAAAAATTACCAGGAATACAGAAGTCACAATCTTCTGGAACTTAATCATGGAAATGACATCCTATTATTTTCTGTATTTTATTCATTAGAAGAATGTCACAAGATGTAGTTTTCACTCAAGGAGGGGATTATACAAAGAATGTAATACCAAGAGGCAGGACTCATTGAGGACTACCTTACTCTGGCTGCTGTAACAGAGTATGATAGACTGGATAGATGGCTTATGAAGAAACATATTTATTTCTCAGTTCTGGAGGCCGGAAATCAGACATCAGGGTGCCAGCATAATCATGTCCTGGTGAGGGCCTTCTTTTAGGTTGCAGACAGCTGTTTTCTCATTGTATTTTCACATGGTGGAAAGCTGAGGCAGAAAGTAGGCTTTCTTATGTCCATTTATAGGGTCATTAATTACATGAATAAAGGTTCAACCCTTGACCTAATTACCTCCCAATTGCCTCACTTTCTAATACCATCACACTAGAGGTTAAAATTTCAAAATATAAATTGGAGGGAGCATGAATATTCAGTGTATAGCAAGGACCATTTTAGAAATATGCTACCACAGTATAAGTCCAAATACTTGTTGGAAACAATTTATCTTTTCATTTTACAGAAAATAATGAAGAGAAAAATTTTTTTGAGAAAGAGAATTAACTCTAGATTTCACTCAGGATTCTAAAATGTAGGGATGTGTAACATAGGAAGGATAATTACTTTATCTGACTCTGCTTGTTCATCTTTAAGTGTTGATAATAGTAATTAACAAAATTTATGAATATTAAATGACAGAATATAATTGCAAATATCTATAAGAGCATCTGGAATATATGGAGTTGTAAAAAATTTTTTGGATCTGCTTTTGAGACTATCTTAAAAAGTTTAGTTAAAGAGGAAATCATAATTCTGGTAGAAATTTTAATAGACAAGACCATTAAAATCCATACACTTCTTGTGGAAAAAATGTTTTCTCTAAATTCAGAGACAAGAAAGATGTAAATTCTAGTTTTTCAGTTTTCAAAAGTCTTCCCCTTTCCATTGTCTCCATGTGTGTCTTATAGAAAGTAATTTATTTAAAGGATGCTGTCATTATTTCTTCATCTCGGAATTTAACATTTGGCAAGGTGGTAACAGTGCCTTAGAGGAATACTGAGCCAATATAAAAGATAATGAAGCAGAATCAAAGATTTGTTCTTCTAATATTTGAACAGCCAGTGGTCTGTGGCATAAACACCAGCATCTACAGATAAAATATTTTGCTTTGTTTAATTCTAGAGTAAACCAGAAACAAAACCAAGAGTACAGTACCCCATCTTTACATGTTGCCCTTCAGGCTCAAGCTGCACAATGGAAATATGTAATAAGGGACTTTTATAGGGTCTAGTACTGATTTTTGGTGAACCAAGAAAGCAGGCATAGGCTGCAAAAGAGGCCAGAGGTACTACCTGAAACCAATTAAACAGACAACATGTATTTGAGTGCCAACTATGGGTTGGACATTCAGGATACAAAGGTGTTTCATGAGAAAGTAAAACAATCAATAAATCATCAACAACAATATAAACTGTAATAGAAAGTGGATGGGTTGTAGTAGAGAAAAAGTCTGATTGAAGTGATGTGAACACATACATGGAAAAGAGTTCATTCTACTTGAGAAAATGAAGAAAACTACCAGAAGACCAAAAATACAAACAAATAAAAAGAAATACTGTATTCATGGAAGATCTCATATTAATAATGCTAACAGTTCATATTAAGTTATCCATTCTGTAAATTGAATATAATATCAATACGAGTTTCATCCATTGTTTTTTTACTGGATAAGTTTTATATTAAAAAAATATAAGAGATTATTTGATTCATGAGTTTATTACTACTAGATATTAAATATTATAAAGCTAAAAAATTTAAAACAGCATAGTGTTATGTGTGTAGACCAATCAATGAAATACCACATACATTTAACAAATATCAAATCTATATATTTTAAGTATATGGTAAATATGATATTTCATATTGGTGAGGAACTGATAGATTGTTCAATAAATGATGTTGGAATAGGTGGGCATGTGGAAAAAACTAAAGTTCAATTTATAGTTCACACCTAAATGAACTCCAGACTTAAACATGAAATATAAACACTAAAAAATCAACTTTTAAAATATTTTTCTTAGTATAACACAGTGTCCAGAGGTGAAGAAAAGTAAGGAAACACATAGATAAATTCTACTAAAGAGTTTTCTGAAACATTTTTTAGAGAAAACAATAAATTAAGCCATAAGACAATCTCGGAACTCTGAGAAGCATTTGCTAATCATATTGCAGACAAATGGCTCTAAACTCTGTAAGAAATAGGCCAAGAGTTCAGTAAGCAAATAAGCAAAAGATATGAACCAACAGTTCACAGTAGAAGAAACATGACTCGTGCTTAAACACACAAAATCTGTTCAACCTCACACATCATAACAGGAATGTAAACTAAAATGACACAGAGTTTTCATAGTTACCTCTCAGATTGGCAAAGGTCAAAATGCTTGATTGTATACTGTGGATTGCCACAATGTAGGGAAACAGGCCTTCTAATAATTCACTAGAGGAAGTGTAATTTTGTACAGCCTATATACTGAAAAAAAAATGGCGATCTTTATACAGGCCCTTTTCAAATTTACTAAAGGGAAAACCTTGAAAAAGTTCAGTAAAATCCGTGGAGATTCCACAGAGGCACTTCATTTATGCCTTCAATTTACTTTTGTTGGAATTTTAAAATAAAGGAATCAAATAGTTTCAGAAATGGTACAGCTGGTACTGGTTCTTTCGAGCGTGAGTTCACTTTGTAATAATCTCATCCCCTCCCAAAGCAGCTTGTTCTGTGCATTTTAACTATTAAAATTATCCTCCTTAAATTGAGGTCAACACTCCCAGCCTTCATCCTGCACTCTGAAATTTTTATAGATTTCAAATTCTACCAATTCACAGTAGTAATATAATGATATAAAAAATTATCACTTATCTATGATTTAATAAACAGCTTTTATTTTTCAGTTTTCACTTCAGACAAACACGTCTAATGTGACTTTTTCTTGTGGGAAAGTGAATCTAATCAAAGTTCCCATCAGTCTTGATTAAGAAGGACCATTATTCCATCTCCCCTGTGTTACTGGTGAGTGCACAGAGCTTATTTCCGTTTCAAGGCTTCTTCATACAAAGCACATGAAGAAACCTGTAAGAAGTGGGAGCCTCAGTTTCACCTGAGGCTGGATAAGGGACTTGCCCAGAGCAATGCTTTAAATCAGAGTTTTTGCAGTTTAGCAAGATGTAGCTATAATGCTACCCTGGGAAGAAGCACTTAATGAGCAAGTAGAAGAACCTCCTTCATCGCTACAGTTATCCTGGTTTCTTTGATGATGAAAACAAAGAGATGAAAATGAAAACTAGGGACAACCATCTGTCTATAAATGTTTCTGGCATCTGGGCTCTTTTTCCTCAGTGTTAGTATCAAAGTGATAGGTTGAGCAAAAGCCACACAACCAGTTGTCTCTCAGGGGTGCCTGTTCATCTGCTGAAGTAACCAGATATGCTTCAGAGAAAGATGGAAAACATAGAAAATTGATTTTACTGGACTCTTATGGAGGTGGGGCGTGAGGGTATACAATCATATGCAGAAGGCTGGCAATTTATTTTCCCCACATGACACAACTGAAAAACTGAAAATGCTGACTGATAAAATCATAGATAAGGAAGATCTGTTAGCAAGCCATGATGTCTTCCTAAACATGTTTCTATTCCTAAGGTCAATTGTTAAAGTAGGTCCTCATCATTGAATAACTGCCCAGTCTGGCTATAAAAATGTCACAGGTGGTGTGGAAACAAGACAATGAGCTCTTAATTTTTCTTTCTTGGAGGCTTGGATTTTAAGTCTAAGTAATGAATGATCTGGTCTTAGCAAGATGGTATTTATTGTCAAAGAAAAATTGCACCGGACAGGATTAAACAGGAAAGGGAAACTTTATTAATCACTATTGCAATACGGATATTCAATTCAACTCCCCTCAAACAAAAAACGGGAAATCTGAGCACTGAGTGAGCAAGTGAAAAGAGCTGGAGGATGTGAGGGGGAGACTGGTCAATGTGATGAGGCCATCTGTGGTTTTTCTTTTTCAAACTTTTATTTTAGATACAGGGGGTACATGCGCAGGTTGGTTATATGAGTATATTGCATAATGCTGAAGTGTGGCATATGGATAATCTTGACAACTAGAGAGTTAGCATAATACCCAATAGGTAGTTTTTCATCTTATCCTCCCATTCCCCCATCTAGTAGTCTGCAATGTCTATTCCTCCCACATTTATGTCCATGGGTGTTCAATGTGTATGTAGCTCCCACTTATAAGTGAGAACATGAAATATTTGGTATTCTGTTCTTGTATCTGCAACTGTATCCATATAGTAACAAGGGATAGAATTTTTTCCTTTTTTATGGCTGCATTTTATTGCATGGCAGATGTCTACCACATCTTGTTTATCCAATCTACCAGTGATGGGCACCTAGGTTGATTTCATGCCTTGCTATTACGAATAGCATGGTGATGAACATACAAGTACATGTGTCTTTTTGGTAGAATGATTTATTTTCCATTGGGTATATATGCCAAATAATGGGATTGCTGGGTAAAATGGTAGCTTTGTCTTAAGTTCTTTGTGAAATCTCCAAACTGCTTTCTACAATAGTTGAACAAATTTATATTTCTACCAATAGCGTAAAAGATTTCCCTTTTCTTTGCAGATTCACCAGCATCTATTTTTTTGAGTTTTTAATAATTGCTAGTCTATCTTGTGTGAGATGGCATCTCATTGTGGTTTTGATGTGCATTTCTCTGATGATTAGTAATGATGAGCATTTTTTCATGTTTCTTGGCAGTTTGTATGTCTTTTTTTGAGAAATATCCATTCATACCCTTTGCCCAATTTTTTTAACTTTTATTTTAAGTTCAAGGGTATGTGTGCAGGTTTGTTACATAGGTAAACTCGTGTCCTGGGGGTTTGTTGTACAGATTATTCCTTCACCCAGATATTAAGCCTAGTGTCCATTTGTTATTTTTTCTGATACTCTCCCTCCTCCCATCCTCCACCCTCCAAAAGGCCTCAGTGTGTGTTATTTCCCTCTATATGTCCACAAGTTTACATCATTTAGCTCCCACTTATAAGTAAGAACATGTGGTATTTGGTTTTCTGTTCCTGAATTAGTTTGCGAAGCATAATGGCCTTCAGCTCCATCCATGTCCCTCCCTGCAAAGGGCATAATCTTGTTCTTTTTTATGTCTGCATACTATTCCATGCTGTATATGTACCACATTTTCTTTATCTAGTCTACCATTGAGAGGCATTTAGGTTGATTACATGTCTTTTCCACGGTGAATAGTGCTGCAATGAACATATGCATGCAAGTATCTTTATAACAGAATGATTTATATTCCTTTGGGAATATACCCAGCAATATTGCTGGGTTGAATGGTATTTCTGGTTCTAGATCTTTGAAAATCTCCACACTGTCTTCAACAATGGTTGAACTAATGTACACTACCACCAACAGTGTTTAAGCATTTCTTTTTCTTCATAGCCTCACCAGCATCTGTTATTTTTTGACCTTTTAATATAGCCATTCTGACTGGTATGAGATGATATCTCATTGTAGTTTTGATCTGCATTTCTCTAACGATCAGTGATGTTAAACTTTTTTTATATGATTGCCAGCTGCCTGCATGACTTCTTTTGAAAAGTGTCTGTTCATGTCCTTTGCCCACTTTTTAATAAGATTGTCTTTTTCTTGTAAATTTATTTAAGTTCCTTATAGCTGCTGAAGATTAGATTTTTGTCAGATGCATAGTTTGCAAAAATTTCCTCCCATCCTGTAGACTGTCTGTTTGCTCTGTTGATAGTTTCTTGTGCTGTGCAGAAGCTATTTAGTTTAGGCTGGGCACGATGGCTCAAGCCTGTAATCCCAGCACTTTGGGAAGCCAAGGCAGGTGGATTACCTGAGGTTGGGAGTTCGAGACCAGCCTGACAAACATTGGAGAAATGCCATCTCTGCCAAAAATACAAAATAAGCTGGGCATGATGGCATATTCCAGCTACTCAGGAGACTGAGTTAGGAGAATCACTTGATCCTGGGAGGCAGAGGTGAGTGGAGATCATGCCATTGCACTCCAGTCTGGTCAACAAGAGCAAAACTCTGTCTCAAAAAAAAAAAAAAAAAAAGGCTATTTAAGCTGTTGAGTTTAATTAGGTCTCATTTGTCATCTTTGCTTTCATTGCAATTGCTTTTTTCATTTTTATAGTGAAATCTTTGCCTGTGTCTATATCCTGAATGATATTACCTAGGTCATCTTTCAAGATTTTTATAGTTTTAGGGTTAACAAGAAAAGTTAAAAACACAGGGAGGGGAGCATCACACACTGGGATCTGTTGGGGAGAAATAGGGGAGGGACAGCAGAGGGTAGGGAGGTTGGGAGGGATAACATGGGGAGAAATGCCAGATATAGGTGACGGGGGGAATGGAGGGAGCAAACCACATTGCCATGTATGTAACTATGCAACAATCCTGCATGTTCTGCACATGTATCCCAGAACCTAAAGTGCAATAAAATATGCATATATATATAATACATAGTATAATATATTCATTTTTCTTATAATTACTTCTAGATCAAATTTAGATTTCCTCAATTCAATGTTGTAAAAATAATATGGCTTTTTTTTTTTTTTTACAATTTTTGTATAGTTTTATTTTTACATTTAGATTTTTGATCAATTTGCTTTTATCCAACATATGGTTCAATGTGTGTGGTATAAATCCAAATTTATCTTTTTTTCTCAAATGTCTATCTCTTTGTCCTAATACAATTCCTTAAAATATTCTCTTCCCCCACCCTTAGTTTGACATCATATTCTTGATAATATTAAATTACCACATGTACTTTGGTCTATTTTCATATTTCTATCATAATTTCTTGTTCTGTGTTTCTGATAAAATAACTGATGCACGTTTAAGATATTTGACTATGTCTGCCGAATAGCTACTTTTCATATAAAACCACAGCAAGGGCAAAAACAGAACCAGTAATAGGAAGGCATTTCCTCACAAGAGGACCTAAACACTCTGTACTTCATAGTTCAATGGCATGTACTTCTGTTGCAGAGTGCAAAAGATCCCTCCACTCTTCTTAAGTTTGAAGATTCTAGTCAAGGGCTCTGGATGCTTCTCTACCAAGAGGCTCATTACTGGAATTGATTTGCCATGGAAGTCTAGTCACTGAAAAAAGAGAAATAACATCCTTCATACTCAATGCTTAATGAGCCAACTGAAGGACATACCTAGAAGTCAAGGTTCTGTGGCTTTTCCCCATACCCTGAAAGAATGTCTGCAAATTATTTATGTATTAAAATGGAAAAAATAATTTACATAAATAATTGTTATTTATGTATTTATGTTTCTTTTTAGAAATGAGAGCTCTGTCTGCCACCCAAGCTGGAGTGCAGTGGCACTATCATAGTTTACCGCAGCCTCGAGCTCCTAGGCACAAGCAGTCACTTCAGCTCAGCCTTCTTAGTAGCTAGGACTGAAGGCAATCCTTAATTTTTTAAGATTTCTATAGAGGTGAGGTCTCACTATCTTACCCTGGCTGTTTCTGAACTCCTGGCCTCAAGCAATCCTCTTGCCTCAGCCTCCCAATGTTCTGGCATTACCAGTGTGAGCCACTGTGCCTGCCATATATTCAATTTTTTAATGCTGATTAATTCTGTAATAAATACAAGTAATTCTGTATTTTGCTGTGTTATAGTCACATAGAAACCAGTGGAATAAATGAAAGGCAAAATAGGGCTGCATAGTTTCCAAGAGTCCAGAAATTGGAGAAAATCATAGAGAAAATTATCTCTGTTCTCAAAACATGGGGGCAGTGATTTATGTGAGATAAACTATATCAATTACAAAATTTGAAAGAGTGGGTAAAATAGAGACAAAATAAAAAGATCAGAAGCCATGTTAATGAGAATATCAAGAAAGCTGACAAGGAACAAGGCAGAAGGCAAGTGAGAGAGTGGGACAAAACTTAGTCAATAGGAACTTTATCAGTTATTGGGTCAGTTGGAGTGAAATATGTACAGTTAGAACAGAGACATTCAGCCTTGGGTCTTACACTATTCTTAAGTATTCTTATCACTCTGCAGAGCTTCATCATGTGCATCTCCCAAAGAATAAGAAATACAAAACAGTGATAAACTTTCATCAACAGCAATCTAGAACTCACTTTTACCATTGACCATGATCTATCCTGCATTATCTCATTCTGGAAGACATTCTATAATAGCAGAGCCACCAAAGGTCAGTTTTTTGGATCTCTCTGCTGCACCTTTGAAAAAGTATCTAGCACCTCTTAAGCATCACCATGCCAGGCAGAATGTCTGCTATGGCACTGAGAGAAGACCTCTTATCAACCTAGTCTTCTTTGTAGAAGTGGGCCTGGGGATGCTTACAGTGAGCTGCAGTCAGAGCAGTCAGACTCAAAGGAAGCCTAGAAGACTTCAAAGGGCAAGCCAATGTCATGGCACTAATGTAGGATAATGTTCTAACATCTCTCCTGTATGAGAGGAGGGTCCAGAGTGACTCAGAAGAGATAAACTTAGGCCTGAAAAGGGGAGATTACCTTTGGTTTCTATCAGAAGCATGATTGTCAAGAGTCGGTAGAATGAAAGAGGAAGTGGAGCCCTCAGAAATCAAAGCAGTTATGTAAATAAGCTGGTGGTTGTTTTCTGTATACTATATTGGAGTGGCTTTCTATGCTGTGTTGAGGATCAAGAAGGACAAAGATGTTGGCACAGATGAACAAGAGATTCAATTTAATTGTAGGTACAACACACACTGGTAAAGGAAAACAGACCCCAGGACTAGTGCCAGAGTAGAACTTGGAAACTCAAATGTGTTTGGTTGATGTATTGTGGGGACAGGCAGGGGGTTTGGGAAAAGCAGTGGAAATAGGAGCACCCTTGAAGTGCTCAGGGTAGTAAGCAGCTCTTTACCAGTTGTGTAGCAGTATTTCAATATTTATTTGGTACTAGTACAGCTCTATCAATATGTAAGGAATAATATTGATATACATGCTATGTTGTGCTGACATGCTGTGTTTATGAGTAGGAAGTATTGCAAAGGGGCTTCAGTATTATTATATCCTTGTATCTTAGAAGACATTGGCTGTAGGTGGAATAGGTAAGCCATTTGATTAAAAATATTCCAGATCAAAGTTGGATTGTGTTCTCCAAGAGCAGTAGCTCGGAGTCCCAAAATGTATAAGGTACTAGATACATGAATTGACAGAAAAGAAATTCTAGAAGAAACCTAGATTCATAGGTCGAGCTTGCACAACACTTCATTTTTCAATGATACTTAGAAACTCAACCATCACAATGTCTTAGATTTATCAGTCATTAAAGCATATGAGTATTCATATTATACCCTTCACTATATTGCAATAGTGAATATTTATACTAAACTGCTTATGGGCCCACATTTTATCTGCTTTTATTATTATTATTTTATTATTTATTTATTTATTTATTATATTATTTATTTATTATTATTATTTTATTATTATTATTGTGGGCTATTATTAAAATAAGAAAATAAGGGAGGAAATATATGCCCAGCATATATGCTGGGCATAGTAATAATGTTTTAAATAAATGTTAAATAAGGGTTCTAGGTGTGTTATATTGTCTGATTTTCATCATTGCAAGAACACACTAAGGTAAACATTTTATAAATGAAGATACCCAAGGAGTTGAGGCTTTTCTGTAAATAAGTTGCAAAACCAGGTTTTATAACTTACTTTCTGATTATCTTTCTCTAACATTCTACCAGAACCTAGAATATTTAAGCGTTTTAGTGGCTCATGAAACCCAGATAAAGTGAACTTGACCTAGAATGTCTCAACTTCTCCCCAATGTGCAGTAATCACTGAGAAGTGGAAACTTTTAGAAACTTCTCCATCTTTGGGGAAACTTGTTGGTATTTTGGGTTTATTTATTGTGAATTGTAAACGTTCATTCTTTCTTCCCAAGAATGACACTTAATAGATCATTTATTTGCTGATAAACTGAGAAGGAACATGCTTATAGTCATAAAGAATGCACTTGCACAGGTTGCCTATAAATCCTTGACTGTTAGGAGTCCTTATGACGAGTGGAAATGGGGAACCACAGGGAGAAATACTTCCACTGACAGAGACACTGAGAACCTAACCAAAGTAACGATATTGATGAATATACTGCTGAGCATTGTTTGTTGTCTCAGCATATAATATTCCTGCAGAAAGTGGAAAAAATATTTAATCCCCATGTAATATTAAATTGAAAATAACAAATGATATGATACAGACTTATTTGAATTAATGTAAAACAGGCTTGGCCCTATACATAACCAATTATATTATCTCTAATTCTAAGGCCATACATTTTGCACTATTTAATCCAATCACTACAAGTTGCATTCCAGAGAATTATGCAAAAATATTGATTAGTTACCTATGCCTAATAGCTGACAATCTATGGTTTTCTTTGAGGTAGAGGAGATGCAATCTATTCAAGAAAATACATCCTCCCCATCAAGCTTTTAATTGATGTCTAGGGCCTAGTTTCAGTGTCTGTCTGTCTCTCTCCTCCTTTCTCTTTCTCTTTCTCTTTCCCTTTCTCTCTCATCTCTCTCTTGATTCTTATGCCCTCCATTATTTCACTTTGCTTTCTGAAGTGAAATTGACAGTTGCACAAAGTGAGAGCTTCCATTCTCCTTCTCAACCAAAGCCTTGTGGATCGCTTTGCATTTCCTTACTGCTGGTTCATTTCACAAAAAGTTTAAAAGATGTTCTAGGAGGCATCATTCCTTCCACATCACGTTGCCCTGCTCAAGTTCTGTGGACACACTTTTAAAAAAATTACCTCTCACGGAAACAAATTCAGAATAAGCCTCTTGCAATATACCTCAAGTCCATGCCACGTTGGGATTGACATCTATTCATAGATCGAATATAAATAGGCAGCAATTTACACCCAATTAGATGTGAAGGTAACTTGTTCAGTATGCAGAGTCTATGTGGTGGCTGAGTAACTGATGTAGCTGCCATTTGTTAAGATTTCACCTTATTTAATTTCCACTCAGACACTTTTAATTTGTGCAGAGCCTAGGGAATGACTTAGGACAGGGTAATTAATTGGAGCCTAGCATCTCTGAAAGGAAAAAAATAAGGACAAAAATGTTTACTTCTTTTCCCTTTTTCAAAAATGTCTGGATAATGAGACTTGATTTTGCAACTTTACCTCTCCTCAAGTTTCAGTATTCTGATTACGTTAAAATAACCAAGGATGTGTCTTTTGTAACTACAAAAATGTGATCCAAATAATAAGTTGCATTCATTGGACACTGCTAAGAATAATAAGTCTGTTCAACTTGGGCTGAGTAAAATGAGCTGTGGCTTTGAAGAATAGGGGAAAAAGTCACGTTAGAGGCAATAGGGAACTTTGATCATATACAGTCTAATCACTCCTGTAAAAAAAAAAAAAAATCTAATCAAAATGAGAATGTTAAATTGCCAAGCTTCCACGGCATCTAACAGTGATAAGTTCAAATGAACCAAAATTGCTGTGAATAATCGATTATTATAAGGAGAAATCTAAAGAGAGTTTCAGAAAATTAATGCAATGAATGCTGTTATTCAGCCTAAACAGACTAAGGGAACATTTACCTAATCTGATGGATTTAGATAGAATCCCAATTCTGTATATAGCTATTTATCATATGAAATTTCTAGATCTTGAAAAATTAAAATGGAAAAAGAACTGCTCAAATGGCACTGAACCTAATTCCATCATACCATAGACATTTTGGAATTTCATAGAATAATACTTTTCAAACGTTAAAGTGTATCTGAATCACTTGGGGATCTTGTTAAACTGAAGATTCAGATGCAGTGGGTCTGAAGTGAGGCATGAGATTTGCATTTCTAATAACCTATCTGGTGAAGCCAATGCTGCTGATTCGTGGACCAAGCATACTTTGAATAGCGAAGTTGTAGAGCATCTGGGTCATGAGTATGTAAATTAATTGCTACTCGATAGGGATAAGCTAGTTAATGCTATGTGCTGGTTTACAGAATGCCTGATAAATGGTTGTGTAATAATACAGTCTCAATGCAATAGAGAATGATTTTAACAATAGCAAAGCAAGGGACAGAGGAGACTTCTGTTCTAGTCTTGCCTTTACTACAAATAACAACAAAAAACAACTCATAACATGTATATAGTATTTTGCATTTTACAAAGTAATTTTACATAGTTTATGTCACTTGATTCTCCCAAGAACCCTGTGAGTTAAGTAGGTATTACATTTTCATGTTCCAAATAAATTTTCAGAAAATGGGATTTAAGTAATTTGCACAATTTTACACAGTTACTCAGTAAGAAACACAGAACTCAGACCTATATCTTCTGGTCACAAATCTAGTTCTGTTTCTAAAGACTAACAAGGTGAGTTTGTATAGATCAGATAACGTCTCTTGTCCTTTTCTAACCAATAAAATAAGTGATTCAGGTTCGATCAGACCAGCGATTATCAGCTCTCATTGTGTAACCAAAACACTTGGGAAAAAAATAATACCAGTGGCCAGCCCCATCCTAGAGCAAGTAAACCAGAATATCCAGGATTGGAGTCAGGAGATATATATATATAAAATTTGTGTTTTAGGTTTTGGGGTACATGTGAAGAACATGCAAGATTGTTGCATAGGTACATACATGGCAGTGTGGTTTGCTGCCTTCCTCCCCATGACCTATATCTGGCATTTCTCCCCATGTTATCCCTCCCCAACCCCCGCCACCTCACTGTCCCTCCCCTAGTTCCCCAGCACAGACCCCAGTGTGTGATGCTCCCCTCCCTGTGTCCCTGTGTTCTCATTGTTCCAACACCGACCTATGAGTGAGAACATGCGGTGTTTGATTTTCTGTTCTTGTGTCAGTTTTCTGAGAATGATGGTTTCCAGCTTCATCCATGTCCCTACAAAGGACATGAACTCATCATTTTTTTTGTAGCTGCATAGTATTCCATGGTGTATATGTGCCACATTTTCCCTGTCCAGTCTATCATCGATGGGCATTTGCGTTGTTTCCAAATCTTTGCTATTGTAAACTGTGCTGCAATGAACATTCGTGTGCATGTGTCCTTATAATAGAACGATTTATAATCCTTTGGGCACATACCCAGTAATGGGATTGCTGGGTAAAATGGAATTTCTATTTCTAGGTCCTTGAGGCATTGCCACACTGTCTTCCACAATGGTTGAACTAATTTACACTCCCACCAACAATGTAAAAGTGTTCCTATTTCTCCACATCCTCTCCAGCATCTGTTGTCTCCAGATTTTTTAATGATCGACATTCTAACTGGCATGAGATGGTATCTCAATGTAGTTTTGATTTGCATTTCTCTAATGACCAGTGATGATGAGCTTTTTTTTATGTTTGTTGGCCTCATATATGTCTTCTTTTGAAATGTGTCTGTTCATATCCTTCACCCACTTTTGAATGGGCTTGTTTGTTTTTTTCTTGTAAATCTGTTTTAGTACTTTGTAAACTCTGGATATTAGCCCTTTGTCAGATGGGTAGATTGCAAAATTTTTTTCCCATTCTGTTGGTTGCCAGTTTACTCTAATGATTGTTTCTTTTGCTATGCAGAAGCTCTGGAGTTTAATTAGGTCCCATTTGTCTATTTTGGCTTTTGTTGCCAATGCTTTTGGTGTTTTAGTCATGAATCCTTGCGTATGCCTATGTCCTGAATGGTTTTGCCTAGGTTTTCTTCTAGGGATTTTATGGCATTAGGTCTTAGGTTTAAGTCTTTAATCCATCTGGAGTTAATTTTAGTGTAAGGTGTCAGGAAGGGGTCCAGTTTCTGTTTTCTGCACATAGCTAGCCAGTTTTCCCAACACCGTTTATTAAACAGGGAATCCTTTCCCCATTGCTTGTTTTTGTCAGATTTGTCGAAGATCAGATGGTTGTAGATGTGTGGTGTTATTTCTGAGGCCTCTGTTCTGTTCCATTGGTCTATATCTCTGTTTTGGTACCAGTACCATGCTGTTTTGATTACTGTAGCCTTGTGGTATAGTTTGAAGTCAGGTAGTGTGATGCCTCCAGCTTTGTTTTTTTTGCTTAGAATTGACTTGGTTATGCCAGCTCTCTTTTGGGTCCATATGAAGTTTAAGGTGGTTTTTCCAGTTCTGTGAAGAGGGTCATAGTTAACTTGATGGGGATAGCATTGAATCTATAAATTACTTTGGGTAGTATGGCCATTGTCACGATGTTGATTCTTCCTAACTATGAGCATGGAATGTTTCTCCATCTGTTTGTGTCCTCTCTTATTTTGTTGAGCAGTGGTTTGTAGTTCTCCTTGAAGAAGTCCTTTACATTCCTTGTTAGTTGTATTCCTAGGTATTTTATTATCTTTGTAGCAATTGTGAATGGCAGTTCATTCTTGATTTCGCTCTAAGTCTGTTATTGGTGTATAGGCATGCTTGTGATTTTTGCACATTGATTTTACATCCTGAGACTGCTGAAGTTGCTTATCAGTTTCAGGAGATTTTGGGCTGAGATGATGGGGTCTTCTAAATGTACAATACCACTCTTATTCAGTATAGTACTGGAAGTTCTAGCCAGAGCAATCAGGCAAGAAAAAGAAATAAAGGATATTCAAGTAGGAAAGGAGGAAGTGAAATGGTCTCTATTTGCAGACAACATGATTGTATATTTAGAATATATTTTAAAAAATATTTTAAGCTGATTTTGATGCATAGTAGAGACTGAGACCCATCAGATTACATATCCACTAAATTACTTTATGCACAGGAATTCTACGTAGCTTTGAAAATAGGTTTTGTCTCTATCTTCTCCAGGAAAATATTAGTTGCAATTAAATCTATTGTGTATGGATTAGTCTATCACTGACTTTGTTAAAAATGTTAAATTATGATTTAGCAACCTTTTATTATTTCGTGTCTTGTTGCATAGGCTTTAACAATTTCACTCAAAAAAGTAAAGACTTCAGTTTGCTTTGAATATCCTTGCTCCATGCAACATCAGTATTTCTGAATGTCCTTTTTGATTTTTGCATTGGGTACTGAGTATTTAGAGTTCTATTTGGGCTTTCCTTGGCATCAGCACCTGGACCCTTTTGATTGTCTTCCAGCCTGTCTCTCCTGTTTTCTCCTGTGGCTACTGTCACTTCAATCAGGATTTGGAAACAAAGTATGCTTACATATATCCTTTTTCCTTACGATTCCTATATCAGAAATCGATTGTGTGAACAGTTTGGAAATATTCCCTTCTAAGACTTAAAATTCTAATACTAGGTCACCCCCCAATGTAAATTTTTAGAAAGTTCAGGTGGTTGGAAGCAGATAGTTCTGTCTTTTGTATAAAGTCTATTTTACTTTAGTTAGCATGAGCTCAAGAGGACAGGATTAGTCAAGTGCTTACCCTAGTAAATTCCATGCTGTTGACCTTCTCTAGAAATTAAATAAGACAGAAAGAAAACAAATGCCTTGAACACTTGGAAGAACCCAAGGGGGACTTTGCCTTTCTAGAGTTATACTAAAATATTTGACTACCTGCTGTCAAAGTGGGCTTTCAATGAAACCATCCCTTCTGGTAGCATTTTAATTCTGAGTGATGTCACTGGGTCAGCAACAAGTCTCTGAGGTTCTATAAGAAGAGGTCACCCTTCATGACAGTACAGCTTATTTAATTTTGGTATAAATATTCAATCACATATATAATATCCTCAAGTGGAACTTTCAATAATGTCTTGATTTTCAAACATTCTGACTTGGATTTTCTATAAATAGGCAGTTTATTCCATAAGGAAATAAAAGTATCAATGCTCCAAAAAAGCCTACAATATGGAATTATTGGAGTAGTAAGTGTTAAACAATCTTTTAACAGCATATTATAAATACTGGTTCCTTGATATTTAGCCTGATAATTTAACCTTTCTTATTTATTTGGGGGAATTCATGAGGTCCAGAGACATTTCTCTCATTTGATTTTACTGTGAGATTTCCAGACCCTAACAAGACTTATCTGATTGTCGTTACAAACAAAGTTTATTTTTTTGAGAGTTTCACTTTGTCACCCAGGCTGGAGCGCAATGCTCTGCCTTTTGAGCTCAAGCAATGCTCCGGCCTCAGCCTCCAAGTAGCTGGGACTACAAGCATGGACCACTGCCCACAGCTAATTTTTGCAGGTTTTATAGAGACAGGGTTTCACCATGTTGTCCATGCTGGTCTTGAACTTCTGTCCTGAAGCAATATACCTGCCTCAGCTTCCCAAGTGCTGGGATTACAGGCATGAATGGTCATGCATAGCAAAACACACTTTTACTAATCACAAGTAGAATGGTCCTGTGGCACCCTATTGTCTTTGCTGATTTCTGAATTTTCTTATTTATCTGACAATGTCTGTAATAACATTGCTCCTGTACCCCATGAACCTCACAGAGGAAATTCTTTTTTGTTCTGGAGATTCCAGGTATGTTTCATTTGCTCCCTCCCAGACAAACAGCTCTACCCAAGACGAGCCATGCCTAGATTCCCAGAAAATATTTGGCTATCACTGTTCTTGGGAGATGGTTACTGTGTTCCACGTGTATTTAAAGTTTCTCCTGCTACATTAAAGCCTTTATCTGGATCATGGAACTTTATTTCCTAGTAGGATAATTCTTTAATATGTAGCTATTTTCCTACAGGGGATGGTATAGAGTTAGCTGTTGACACTAAATAATAAACCTTAGTAAATTGGTTGTTCTCATTTAGAATTAATGATATATTATAAAATTTCTAAGAGCACTTGGTCATTAGTGTCAGAGCTAATTACTCATGTGAGGATTGAGTGTGACTTCCCAATTCAATGTGTGCAGTAACTTTCCTTTTAAGAAAAATACATTTTTTGTAGTTAGCTTGAGGATACAAGTTTTAACTCTTCCTGTGTCACTCTGAAAAATATGTATGAAATGTTTCAACATTAAAAAGAGCAGAAATTTAACTTTTCTAAAGGAAGAATTCAGATAATGGAGTCTGATGATAGACGGTATAACATATTCATTCAAATTTCAAAATATTTGCCTTTCTGTAAGGGTTTACATCAGAGCATAGCCTAGGTCAAAACCATCTTTCTATTTGTATGGTATCTGATATACTTTGGATCTGTGTTCCCACCCAAATATCATGTTCAGTTGTAATCCCCAGTTCTGGCGGTTAGGCCTAGTAGGAGGTAGTTGGATCACTGTGAGTGCATCCTACATGAATGGTTTAATACCATCCCTTTGCTGCTGTTCTCATGATAGAGTTCTTATGAGATCTGGTTGTTTAAAAGTGTTTAGCTCCCCCCACACGCACACACACAATCTTCCCCCTGCTCCAGTCATGTGAAGTTCTGGCTCCCTCTTTGCCTTTTGCTATGATTGTAACTTCTCTGAGGCCACCTCAGAAGTCACACAGATGTCAGCATCATATTTCCTGTACAGCCTAAGAAACTAGGAGCCAGTTAAACCTCTTCTCTTTCTACATTATCCAGTCTCTGGTATTTCTTTATAGCAACATGATAATGGACTAATACAAAAAATTTGTCCTGAGGAGTGGGGCATTGCTATAAAGATGCCTGGCAATGTGGAAGCAATTTTGGAACTGGGTAATGGATAGAGGTTGGAAGAGTGTGAAGGGCTTAGAAGAAGACAGGAAGATAAAGAAAAATTTGGAACTTCCCTGAGACTTGCTGAATGATCAAGACCTAAATGCTTATAGTGATATGGACAAAGATGACCGTGCTGATGAAGTCCCAAACGAAGATGAGGAACTCATTGGGAACTACAGCAACGGTCACTTTTGTTATACTTTAGTAAAGAACTTGGGTGCATTGTGCCCCTGCCTTACGCATCTGTGGAACTTTGAACTTGAGAGTCATGATTTAGGGTATCTTTATTTCTAAGCAACAAAGTGTTCATGATGTAGCCTGGCTGCTTCTAAAAACCCATGCTCATATGTGAACAAAGACACGACGTAAAACTAGAACTTACATTTAAAAGAGAAGCAGAGTATAAGAGTTTGGAAAATTTGCAGCCTGGTCATGTGGTAGAAAAGAAAATTCCACTTTCAGGGGAGGAATTCAAGCAGGGTGCACAAATTTCACATAATTAAAAAGGAGCCAAGGGCTAAAAACCAAGACAATGGGGCAAAGACCTGGAAGGCATTTCAGAGACCTTTAAGGCAGCCCCTCTCATCACAGGCCCAGAGGTCTAGAAGAATGGACTCATGGGCCAGGCCCTAGGCCCTACTATCCTGCACATCCTTAGGACGCCAGGACATGGCTCCCTGCATCCTGGCCCCTCTAGCTCCTGCTACAATTCAAAGGGGCCCAGGTACAGTTTGGGCTGCTGCTTCGGAGGGTGCAAGCTGTAAGCCTTAGTGATTTCCACGTGGTGTTAAGTCTAGAAGATGCACAGAGTGCAAGAGTTGAGGCTTGGGAGCCTCTGCCTAGATTTCAGAGAATATATGAAAAAGCTTTTATGTCCAGGCAGAAGCCTGCTGCAGGGGCAGAGCCCTCATGGAGAACCTCTACTAGGGCAGTACAGAGAGGAAATGTGGTGTTGGAGCACCCCACACAGAGAACCTACTGAGGAGCTGTCTAGTGGAGCTGTGAGAAGAGGACCACTGTCCTCTAGACCCCAGAGTGGTACATTTGCTGGCAGCTTTCACTCTGTGCCTAGAAAAGCCACAAGCACTCAATGCCAGCCCTTGAGAACAGTTGTGGGAGCTGAGCACTGCAAAGTCACAGAGGCAAAGCTGCCCAGAGCTTTGGGAGCTCACCCCTTGCTTCTGTGTGCCCTGGATATGGGACATTGGGTCCAAGGAGATTATTTTGGAGCATCAAGATTTAATGACTTTCCTGCTTGGTTTCAGAGTTGAATGGGGCCTGTAGACCCTTTCTTTTGGCAATTTCTCCCCTTTGGAGTGAGAATATTTACTCAATGCCTATACTCCCATTGTATCTTTGGAGTATCCATCTTGTTTTTGATTTTACAGATTTATAGGTGAAAGTGAGTAGCCTTGTCTCAGATGAGACTTTGAACTTTGAACATTTGAGTTAATGCTAGAATGAGTGAGATAAGACTTTGGAGGACTGTTGAGAAACCATGATTGTATTTTGTGATGTGAGATTTGGAAGGGGTCAGGGTGGAATAATATGATTTGGATCTGTGTTCCTATCCAAATCCCATGTTCAATTGAAATCACCAATATAGAAAGTGGGGCCTTGTGGGTGGGATGATTGGATTATGGGTTGCATTTTTCATGAATGGTTTGACACCATCCTTTTGGTGCTATTCTTGTGACAGAGTTCTCATGGGAGACATAGTTTTTATAAGTGTGTAGCACCTGCCCCTTTGCTCTCCCTTCCTTCTGGTCCAGTCATATGAAATACTGGCCCATTGGAGAACTGCCTGTCCAGAATTGGGAAGTTACCACAGGGAATATCCTGAAAGCTGGGTGGGGGTTCAAGCCCAGGGGACTTGTGAAATATTCCCCTTGCCTTTTGCCATGATTGTAATTTTCCTGTGGCCGCCTCAAGAGCCAAGAAGATGCCAAAGTCATGCTTTTTGTACAGGCTGTGGAACCATAAGCCAATGAGACTGATTTTCTTTATATATAACTCAGTTTCAGGTATTTATTTATAGCAATGTGAAAACAGACTAACACAGTATCAGAGTTAAATAATTGATAGGAGAATGAGGTAAAAAGAGATGGGCTAGTTGTGCCAGTATATACTTTCTCTCTTTCAGATTCACTCTCCAACTGTCTCCCGTTTGTATTTTGTTTCAGAGGTCTGAGCTTTATTGACGACATGGAAGGATGTTCCTTTACTTTATGGCTTCTGACAGAATTTGGCCAATAAGAAGCACAGACAAGCCATCAGAGAGATAGAAGCAGAAGGTAGGATATGTCCCCTGGCTTTCTATCTGGAAGTTTGCATCAGGCTAGCTGAGTTTTTCCAGGAAATGTCACTGCTCCCCCCAAGATAATCTCTACAGGACTCTCTCCAATAAGATGCTAGGTACCTCCTGTCCCCTTTTTTTCAGTCCTTGGGCAGCTTTGCAGTTGATAGCCTCATGGCTCTCATCCTTTGTAATTTTCTTGCAAATGTGACTGTGCTGCCTCCTGCAGGAACCCAGCATGATTCACTTCTGTTAACGTACTATCGGCTTGAATGAATGGGATATCTGTTATCTGCTTGTATCTTAACTTTATGTTCAAGGAAAAGGAGGCTGTTAACTACATATGACTTCCAACATTTAAGAAAACAGGACATAAAATTAATGAGTAAAATGAGTGGTCAGTAATAAGGAGAGGTGAGAAATTATATACTTGTAACACTCAAAGCTGATATTCAATTGATATGCATTCATATATCCATACCGTTGAGCACAACTGCCTTCCATTCTGATTGGCATGGAATCTGTTGATAAATATTTTGAATATAACTATGGTTAAATTGATACGTATTACCCGTGTGTGGAGGTCCTACAGGGAATATCCTGACAGTATGGGCAGGCTGGCTGGGGGTTCATGCCCAGGGGACTTGAGAAATGTACCTCCTACAGCATGGTGTTACTGAACAGCTACTTTGATTTGGCATCTCTTTTGGCCAAGTTGCGGAGCAGTTTCCAGGGCTGGAAATGGTGGTCTTATCTTTCCCTTTTGTATCTGGCTGTCTTTAAGGATATTTTTCTCTTTGGGTGCTCGTGATGCTTCCCGTGGGTTGAGGCAGAGACAAATCTCCTTCCAGGAAACCTAAGATGTTGGGGAAGCCGGCTGTCTACCTTCAACTCACCTTTTGCAGTGTAGAATCCATGAGTCAGGAAGGTATTTTCAGAGTACTTGGACCCAGAATATCAGAAGATTGCAGGGAGGGGCATCATGAATATGGAAGTTCAATTCACTTGTGATCTTCTCAGAGTTTTTTCACTTCGATGCGGCCACAGGAGCTGTCTGCTTTTCGTATTTGAGTTCTAGGATATTGCTTATGATGATCTTGGTGCCATCTATTTGTTTTTTTGTTTTCTGTGGTGCAAGAGTGAAGTCAGCTTGTTTCTGCAATGCCATTTTGAATCTGGAGACTCCTAAAAATCCATTTTATTGAAATTTTTATGTAATGGTTTTCTTTTAATTCATAACATTCATGGAGTGTATTCTGAATTAATTTTGAAGATTTATCATATTCAAGTCAACTGGACTCAACCTGGTTCAACACCTGTCTGCAAGAAACAGTTCATTTATAAATACAGTTCACTCTTGAACAACACTGGTTTTAGCTGAAGGATCCACTTATATGTGAATTTTCTCTTGCCTCTGCCACCCAGGAGACAGAGAGACCAACCCCTCCTCCACACTTTCCTCCTTTCCCTACTCAATGTGAAGCTAATGAGAATGAAAATTTTTATTTTTATTTTTATTATACTTTAAGTTCTGGGGTATATGTGCAGATCTTGCAGGTTTGTTACATGGGTATACACATGCCACGGTGGTTTGCTGTCTTCATCACCCCCATCGCCTACATTAGGTATTTCTCCTAATGCTATCCCTCCCCAATCTTCCCACCCCCTGCTATCCTTCCCCTAGCACCCCACCCCCCAACAGACCCCAGTGTGTGATGTCCCCTCCCTGTGTCCCTGTGTTCTCACTGTTCAGCACCCTCTTATGAGTGAGAACATGTGGTGTTTGGTTTTCTGTTCTCATGTCAGTTTGCTGAGAATCATGGTTTCCAGATTCATCCATGTCCCTGCAAAGGACATGAACTCATCCTTTTATATGGCTGCACAGTATTCCATAGTATATATAGATCTTTATATTGATCCACTTCCACTTAATAGTATATTTTCCTTTCCCTACATTTTTCTCAACAACATTTTTTACCTTACTTTATTAGAAGAATATAGTATATAGTACATATAACATATAAAATATGTGTGAATTGTCTATGTTATGAGTAAGGCATCTGGTCAACAATAGGCTATTAGTAATTAACATTTTGCAGAGTCAAAGTTACACATAAACTTTGGTGCCACTAATCCCAGGTAAGGACCCAGTTTTCCAAGGGTCAGCTTCATTCTGTATGTGAATGCAAAAAGAAAAAGAATCCATAGCCATGGCTTTCGCATAAAGCCCACTATAATTAACTATAGAACAATTCCCATACAGTAGGCAGTCACTGTGTTTCTTATTTATTTTTTCACTGAGCATATTTATGGTGTGCTATTATATTCCAGGTTTTCAGATAAGAAAAATAAAACTTACTTTTCCATGTATTTAGATTTAGTAACTTGTTTTGTTTTAGTAACCAAACCAAAACCATTTAATTAGCATCAAAATGGGCTTTAAACTAAGGTTTTTCTAAGTTCAATGCCCATGCTTTTAACTATTAGAATAAACTGCTTCCCTGAACATATCTGTAGCTTAAAAAAAATCTTACGGTTCTGTACAGTGTTGTTCAAAAATTTTTTGGTGATTAATAACTAAAGTAATTAAAGTAGGAGGGATTACTTGTAGTTATATTAGTGTATGCTTATTTCTCTATGGTGTCTGCCTATTGGCTCAAAATATTTTCCGAATGCCTATTAAATATGAAACATGGAGCAGAGTTGGCTAAGCATGCCTGAAGAGGTGGTTGTAGGAATATTTTCTGAATGCCTATTAAATATGAAACATGGAGCAGAGTTGGCTAAGCATGCCTGAAGAGGTGGTTGTAGGAATGTAGAGTAAAGTTTTAGATGAGGGGAAACGTAGAGAAATAATTGACGGAATTATATAATTAAAATATAGATTTAAAAGAGCAATTAGATACTATTTGGAGTAATTGCTTCCTTTATACAATAATAAAATGGAAACCTGGATAAATCGAGTGGCTTCCCAAATAGACATTGTGGAAAATCCTTGAAATCCTCAATATCTTAGTGCAGTTAATAAGAAAAATCTTCCTACTAGGATTCCATTAGAACGAAATTAAATACATTTTAGTAGATTTCACAAAAAATTGCTGAGCTTTTATTTTAACATGTGAGAATAAATGTCACAAAAGTAAGTATATTTTAGTTCTTTAATAAAATTTGGATTCTAAATGAAGCTATGAGCTAATGTTTAAAATGAAGAAAATGAAGTTTTCTTATTTTTAAATTTTATAGCATTATTATCAAGTCATTGATTTTGTTAGAGTATTTAAGGGTTGTGCAAAATTTTCTTTGATATTACAATTATTTCTCTTTAGAAGTACCTACTACGTCATCATTCATGTCTATTTTGTTCTTCAATTGTTAAGTGATGGAGTTCTACCAGATTTGAATTTTGTATTGAATTTGTAATTAAACTCAACAACTATATCTAACATTTTATTTAGTCGTTTTATAAAATTTCACATCTTTGTAAGATTTAACATTTCACTCTGAAATTCATTTGACTCACATTTGCATTATATGACTAAATATAGGAGAGCCTGACCTGTAGAAATGAGGCAATGTATGGAAGATAGAATCTGTTGTTACCAGTGGAGCAATGTGTAAATAGAGACTAATTTTATAACTGACCAGTCATTACTTACTGTTTTTATGTATAGCATTTGTTTCCATGCACATTTTCTTTCACTGTCAGGACTTGAAAACATTTCCTTGGATAATAAGAATTCCTTTACATATGTATGTTATAAGTTGAATAATTTTACAAATACTAGTTGAACACCTACTATTTGATATATAAAGATCAAATTGTGTGTGTGTGTGTGTGCGCGCGTGCGCACACATGCGAGCATGTGTGTGTGTATGCTTGACATGCTGGTCTTTATATATCAAAATATCTATTAAAATGGAAACTTCAGACAATGTTAAATCTTTGAAAACCAAATAGAAATTTTCAAAACTGTCATCAGTGTTTAGCAATGTGTCTTTGAGTTTTATCTCTGCATGTCTATTCCTCAGCTTGGTTAATTAGGAAGCACTTCCTATTTTTATAGCTATTGGTATTGATTTTGTAAATATACTGATTGTAATATTAAAATAAGATTATTAATGTTGGCAATGCATAGTACTTAGGCTTTTGTTTTGCTTAATTTTATAATAAACATATAAGGACATTTAAATATCTCAGATGCTACTAGCAGAAGTTGTTCTATTACACAGGACTTCCCTTCTCTTGTCCTCCACCTAAGTTCAGTTAAAAAGAAAAATAAAATCTTTCAAAATATTTCTAGACATGAGCACTTCCTCATGATTTATAGAATGACTCTAAATGAAAAGTAAATGTCTTATATTTCATTTCCTTTAAAGCTAACAAAGTAAATTTCTAAATAGCTGAATATCAAATATGTTCTAAGGGGTTTAATTTCTTCCCCATGGCTTGCTTCAAGGATAAAGATATGTGTGTGTGTGTGTGTGTGTGTGTGTGTGTGTGTGTGTGTGTGTGTTTGCTCATATAATACAAAGACAATAAACCTGTATTTAAATTTTCCTGACTGACTTCTAAGCCTATTGTTCTAAAAAATAAAAGCTATTTGTAAAATACATGTGATTTTCAAGGAGCATTTTAGATGAAAATGCTTATCAATCTAGATTATTATTTAATCTCTAAGCACTGTCTTGTTCATAGCCTTATTATTATTTTTTTATATACATCTCCAAATAAGAACTGATCTTAAAGCATGTCCATTTCATTTTCATTGGAACAAGTTCTCTCCTAATTCTGGCTAGCTCTTAAGGAATTCACAAAGCAGATTTCATATTCTGAAAAGTAGCTCATAACTACAGGAAGAGAAGGAAGTCAGTCTTTTCCAGGGCCATGGCCAGCTCCCTAGAGGGCTCTTAATCATGCATCTTGACTTTGCTAATTGAGTATTGCATCAATTTCTCAGCCACTTTATCATAAATTAGAGTACCTAAGAAAATGTATCACAGCATCTATCTGTTGAATAACGTTACTCTTTAAAATCTCATATCAATGAATAATAAGAGAAAAACTACAGAGCTCAGCTTTGCTTTCTATTTTTGAATGGTAATTTCTGAGTTTTAGACCTCTTCCATCTATATTAATGAAATTAGCATGTACGAACCTGGGTTTTTCTATCAAGAACTTAGGTAGTCCCTTATCTGCTATAACACAGCATGTATGTATATATATATCTCCATGACACTTGAAACCTGTGTTCCTAAGCAAACAAATGAATTAACATTCTATTTTCCATAGACTCATTTGAAAGATAGAGACTGTTCACAGAGCAGTAAGAAGACCATGGAGAATATGAGCAAAGAGAAGAGACGTTTTATAGCTAATTGTTATCAGTTGTATATAATACATTTTACAGAAATAAGAAAAAGATGTATTTTCTCACTCTAACAAACTTACCTTCCTTCCATTTCACCCCACCCCTCACTTACCCTCTTTCAGGATATGCTTGGTCACAAGGAGATATAGCAGATGGGGTTTGAAAACACCATCTGTGCGGATTGTGGGAAAATGGCAGCAGTGATAGGGCATCATTTTTGAATTTCTTGAAGTCCTCCTGCATAAATACAGAAAAAAAGGAGCTAGATGGCAAAGTCAAAAAGCCCTGGACACTTATGACAAAACTAGCTACACGTTATTCCCATAAACCTTAAGATACAAGTCATAAGGACAAGCCACCAATGGTTACAGAACTTTTGGTACCAGAAAATAGAAGAGTGCAATGGGGAATACTATGGACCTGAAAACAACAGAACCCCTAAAATAGCCAAGAGGAATTTCTAGAATGTTGGTGGGCTAATTTGCAAATGGCCACTGAAACTGAAGGGGTTTTACTTAGTCCCACAGTCAGTAAGTACATGGGGCCTTCAGCAATTACTGGCAGGACTCAGTCAGTTTAAGGTTTGGGAGCTCTCAAAACTTGACCACATGGGGCTCCATGCTAAGACATGGTGCTCAGATGAACTGCTGGATGTAGAATAAATACTGAGCAGGAGGGACAACAGAGAGAGAAAAGAGATACAGATGGAGAGAGATCAGAGGCAAGAAGCTTAGAAAACAAGCTGCTGTATTTTTTAACTATATGAAAACAAAAGAAGATTAATATCTATGAACATAGAAAAGCTACCTTAATTTTACGTTTAAAATGTTCAGGAAGCCAAGGCAGTGGCTGACACCTGTAATCCCAGCACGTTGGGAGGCTGAGGCAGGAGTTCAAGACCAGCCTGACCAATGTGGTGAGAGCCCGTCTCTACTAAAAATACAAAGATTAGCCAGTTGTGGTAGCACGTACCTGTAATCCCAGCTACTCAGGAGGCAGAGGCATGAGAATCACTTGAAGCCAGGAAGTGGAGGTTGCAGTGAGCCAAGACTGTACCACTGCGCTTCAGCCTGGGCAACAGAGCGAAACTCCATCTCATACACACACACAAAAAGTCAGGAATATAAATTTAACTAATTTATTATCTATCTTCAAAGAAAAAAACTAAAGCAAAGGATCAGAATAATCACCAAAACCTATATATTAACAAAACTTTCCTGAATTAATAGATCTAGTTGTCAAGGATTCAGAGCTTCTAACATCACTAAGAGAGAATTTTCATTTTATTCTTCCTGAGGTAAGAGCACAATACCACAGGATTGTCAAATATATATCACTTGTAAGACTGTCTTTTCATTTATGTTCTAAAATTTATATTTATCATAGCATTAAATTGTGAATTTATAATGCCCGTATAGTTTCTAATATACTTTAAATAAATAATTCATTTTTTTTAAGTTTGTCAATGTGCTACCTAAGACCAAGAGGATACTACTTGAGATAGAGTGCTACATTTTGAAAAATACTTGTACAGCACATAGCAAGGGTTCCATAAACGTTGAGTTATTGTGATAGACGCTGGGAAGTGGTTATAAAAGAGTAAGTTCAAAAGTATCCCTAATAATAGAAAACCCATATCAGAGTTAATGTCATAGATAGTGAGTCAGAAAATACATCCTGAAATGCAAAAGTTAGCATGAAAATGCTGACAGTGAAGGGGGATTACTCTATTCATGTAAATGCGAACTCATCGATCACTTATCCCTTTCCTTGACCTTTGACATTGTGCAGTAAAGGTGAATGGTTAATGTTGAAGTCTGGTAGTATCAGCTCTCTAGCTTTGTGTCAATTTCCATTGTGCCTGATGGATATATCAGATGCAACATTCACTCAAGAAATATTTCAAAGAATTTGTTTTTCTATTCCAGAATAAGTACTTAACATTGTAGTGGTAGAAATGTGGATATTGCTATTAATAGATGCTAGCGTATGCCACTTTCTTACCCAATTAATAGGTGAATACGTAATCATTTGTCAAGCCATAGCCTTTGCCAAGCTAACACTTTCATCGCCAATAATTTTGCACAATTAGGCTATGAATAGTTCTTTTGTTGCATTAGGACAATGACTAAACTGTAAGGGTATATTAATATATACATACATTTGTTTCACTGAAATTAGTCCTAAACAAGAAGTCCTAAAAAACACAACTGGTTGGAGAAGTGTGATTCTTGGAAGAAAATTGTCATGTCTTTCTAGAATTCCTAATAATGAAGAGAATAAATGCTAGATATAGGAAGTCAGTCTTTAGACTTCAGAGAATAGACAGTGTCAATAAAAAGTAACTTAAATAAGGTCAAAGTCTTCTGGTCCCCAAATATAGAGGAAACTAACAGAGTGCTATGCATAACAGCTAAGGCCCATGGTTTTACTGTAAGAGAAAACAGGGCAAAAAGTACTTTTTTTCCCCTCAGAGGCTGGCACCTTTACAAATCCCTGATTATTGGAATTGCTGGGACTGTAGCACTTGGCTAGGTTATAAGTGAATTGTTTAAAGACATCCTAATTTAAAACATGTGTATCTCTTTTTTTTAACTTCTTTTTCACAGTAGCTAAATTTTTCTTCCATTTTTGAATCTTCTCTCTATGGAAATAGAAGAAATTAAGTCTTCACACAGTGCTCCCAAATTCTAGTTAGCTTACTTACCTGTTCCCATTTCTCTATCTCTGGGCACCACGTTAGGCATCCATACAGCAATGTTTGCAATGGCAAGGTGTGAGTTATATATGCAATTTAAAAGGCCTCTCCACACCGAGGGGAAATAGGTGCTGCAGGTAATTACCACTCATGGGTACCGGGAAGCAGATCTACATCATGGGGATAAGAGTGGCTTTTCGGAAGTTCAAAGTGGAGCAGAGCTTTTCTTCATCTAAAAGCATGACCTTGCCCTTCTTTCATTATAGTCTAACAGCATTTTACTTCATTTTCTTCTCTAATGTACATCTCCTCTAGTGTCTAGGGCTCTTGTGTAAAGTTATTCTTTCTTCCTGAGAAGATTCTCTCTCCATCACCACTTCTTGGAAAGTACCTTCTTGTCATTAAGGTCTTAAATATTCCTTGAATAATCTTTTTCTAAACCAAATTAACTTCCCTTCTTCATATACTCCTGAATTCTACATTTCTGGCTTTGAACAATTTATTAAAATTGTAGTTCACTAATTTTTGGTATAACTTTTAATTTCATGTATTTTGCCTCTGTCAGAGAGTAAATGTCATGCAGGCACCAAGTTGGTCCTATTTAACACCCGAACTACAACAGAAGCTCAACAAATATTTTTTAATGAATAAACAAGCTAATTAAGTGATATTCACCAGCTCAGCGATGGATAGGAACTTTCTTCATTGGCAGAGGTATTGCTACAAGAAATTAAAGCAGAGTACAGCAGAAAGAGCATTTGATTTGGAATCAGAACATTTTGGTTCAAGTGCTCGCTCTGTCAATATTTGGCTGAGTCGGAAATAAGACACACTAAAGGTTAAGTCCTCTAATTGTAATGTGAAGACACTTTTCTCAAAGGGCTGCTTTTAAAAACTATGTAGGTATTCAAAAATGTAGACAAGGGCTCTTTAGAATTAAAATAAAAAGATGATAGGACAATATTTTCCATATAGGCAGCAACCTCCACAGATTGGTAAATATATCTTAATATCCCAAATTGAATTGATGAAAATATAGAAGAAAATAATACATTTTTGCTGATCTAAAAACTTTGATTCAAATGCTAAACAAAATGATAATAATAGCTACGAAGCCTTCAAATATCACAATAATTTGGCATTGTACTTAACAAGAGTTCAAAAAGAATGCTGCTAATATTCAGGAGGTTTCTGAGCTTCTTGTCTTCTCTGCTTGCTATGCACCATGTCCATGTTGAAGGCTAGAAGTTAGAATTTGGTCTTATCTGAGGTAAAATGGCAAATTCTATCCATTTCAAGAAACAGTTACTCAGTATTGTCTTATGCATAAGTGTGTGTAAGATGCTTAAGAAGACAGTAAAAAATAATGCAACACCTACTACCTTTAAAAGAATCTGAGAAAGAGATACAAGATGGCAATGAGACAAGTTTTTACTCCTTGCCATGCAAGGTAATGAACTCAGTCCTGCCCATCAGAGAAGGCTCAGAGGACTCATGCTGCCTCTGGAAGCAAAGTACTATAATGGCATTGATGGAAATCATGTAATATTGGGCTCCTTGCTCTAGAGAGTAATTCTATTGTTCTTTCCAGTCTGTTCTTCATAAGAGTTTACTTTTCCAATCTCACTTTATCACAAGATGCTATTTAAAGATGGTTTATTTGTTCAGCTAAAACAAGATTCTGAAATGGTGACTCATGGGCCAAACACTGGAATGCTTTCTGGCTTGACTCTAGAGTGTTAAAAATAAATAAATTTGATAGGCAGGGAACACACTGTCAAGTTCACTGTATTTCCTGCTATCCTCTAACACATCTGGCCACAGCTTTACACATGTTTCCTGTCTTGCCCCTAACACAATTATTGTTTTGCTAAGAAATATCCTCAATTTTATCAGTGGCTATTAAGTGTGGAGAACCATAATCAAAGGGGGGCAATTGAAAGGTAGAAGTAAAATTTCAGCGGATAGTGAATTTTTGATTAGAAATGTTTTTCACTTGAAATATATGTTTATACTTAAACATTACATCAAAATAGGTAACCAACTATTACCACAACTAGCCGGGTCTGTAGAAATATTATATGAAAATCAGAATGAACAGGCTGTAGATAATGAATATATTAGACATTTGACACATTGGTATCTGGAAGATTTATGCATAGTAATATACACTTTACATTTGTAAACCACTTTGTAGCTCATAAAGTATGTGCATATATATTTTCTTATTTGTTCTGATGTTTTGATAAAAATGTATATAAAATCTTTAAAAGAAATTTACAAATATGTATCTTCAACCTAACATGGATAATATTTATTATTTTGGCATATTTAATATATATTTATTTTACTAAATTTAATATTTTTTTATTTTAACAACAACCATTTAGAAATAAATGAATATTTCAGATAATTAGTGTTAAGTAGGAATCACAAATATGGCTGTATAATCAAAGGGCAGTATTACTATTGTTAGATGAAGACCCTAAGAAGAGAGTTCCAGGTCAGCATCTGGCTACAGTTTCCTGGTAATTTGTAAAATATCCTAGGAGTGGTAAGGTCTGAGGAGGCCTGGAAACATATGGTGCTTACTGTGGTCATGTCAAGGGTGCAAGCCAGGTAATGAACTCTGCCAAGAAAATTGAGAAGAGGTTGCTGCTTAGTATTTTTGACTTCTAATCTTTCTATGGCCTATCTTCAAAAATTGATAGAAAAATAAAGATGAAACCGTTATATTGGGTAGGAGGAGTCTTCGCAATTTATTCAAGCAGAAAAGCCTAGAGTAGAGAGTAGGAACTCCATGCACACATGGTGAAGGCAAGCTGAGTATAGACAAGGTATCTAGGCGAGGATCACTTTGATATTCTATCTCGAGGTTTATGAAACATTATGAGCAATGACAGCTCTCAGTATGCATTTGTGTTTCTCCAGTTGCTCTGCCCTGATGGCACCATTGTCATTCTAAGATGTCTCATTACTCTCTCCTATATTGAATCTCCAGTTATATGTATTACATAATCACCCTTTTGTAAGTTTCTTTTATCATTTGCAGAGATGATACTTTATTGCGGGGTGGAGAGGTCAGATTTCTGAAAACGTCTTTATGCTATTCTTTATTGTTTTTTCTACCTGGATATAGAATTGGAACTATTTTTCCTTTAGAATTTTGATGTCTTTCTCTCTCCTTCTGAAAGCTTATAAAATTTCCTTTGTTCCTAGTGTGTTGGAATTTCACAATGATAGGCCTTGGTATGGACCTGTTTTCATCCATTGAGATTGGTATGTCCTTAGTGTGTCTTTTTAGTCACTCAGTTCTGGGAAATATTCTCGAATTATTTTGTTCTTTATTTTGTACCCCCCTTGTTGTTTCTGTCCCTTTTCCTGGAATTCCTATTATATAGATCTTGGACCATCTGTATTGATAAACTAATTTTGTTACTTTGTTCACTCCCATTTTCCATTTCTCTATTGATTCTGGGATGTTTTCTCAAATTTATTTTCTAATATTTCTGTTTTTAATAACTGTTTTTACCTATTATGTTTGTAAATTGTGAGTTCTTGTTTTTTCTCTGAATATTTTCTCCAGCATCATATTATATTTTACACAGATATACTCTCTTCTCTTATTGCTATGAGAATATCAACACTTGACTTTTTTTTAATTTTATTTTCATCTGCCTACATTGATTTGTGTTCTCTCAAGTCACTTCAACATTTATATGTTTTGGTCCCTATCTTTCACATTAGAAGCTTTCATCAGCTCTTCAGAAAATATTTTTAGAAAAACATTTAAAAACTACAACAGTAAGAAAATAATATGTAATATATGGAAACATGTATATATATATGATATATCTGCATATGAGATATATATGTGTATATATATATATGATATATATATATATGGAAAAGAGGCTCAACTCCATAGTCATTCAAACCAAAATGAGATACCACTGCACACTCAATATAATGACTAAATAGAAAAAGATTGACATGGCCAATCTACTTCAAGAGGGTATGGAGATAATCCACTCTAACTTATCCTAGTAATACATATATTTTGGAAAATGATTTGGCAGTTTCTTAAAATGTTAAACATGCATATACTATATCTTCCAGACACTCCACTCCTAAGTTTGTACCCCACAGAAATGCATGCCAATATTTATACCAAAATTTTTATAAAATTCTTCAAGAAACTTTTATTGTAATAGCCAAAAACTGGAAAGAATCCAAATGTTCATAAGTGTGTAAGCAGATAAATTTTGATACATCTATACAATGAAATACTACTCAGCAATGGAAAGAATTAACTATTGATACAAAACTGTTGGCAACAGGTTTAGTGCATCTCTTATTCTGAGTGAAGGAAGCCAGATAAAATAGGAGTATGTATTGTATTACTCTATTCTATAAAAATGCTTGACAATCCAAATTAATCTCTAATGATAGAAAGGTCATTGGCTTCCTAAAAAGTGAAGGGGTGTGAGGAAGAGAATACAAAGTGGAGGAAATTTTTGTGAGTGATCACTTTTTGAAAAATGCCTATATACCTATCTCAGAACACCAAATTATTTCTTTAAAGGTGAAAGTTTTCTATGCAAAACATAGCTCCATAGAGTTGTTTAACAATAAAAAATTCTTTATAAACTTGAGACTCTATCCCAGCTCTTAATTCCTTCATATCTAATTCTGTACCAATATAATGCTGCTTTAATTATTATTACTTATGTTTTAATATTTGCTAAGGCAGACCCCCACTAGACATTGTGGTTATTTCTAGATGTTATATATTCACATCAAATTTTAAATTAAATTGTTATTAGGTTGGTGCAGAAGTCATTGCAAAAACAGTAATAGCAAAAACCATAATGACTTTTGCACCAACTTAATATGTACATTAAATATACTGGAGGGATTGAAATTTTTTTTTAAATTTTTTTATTATTCTTTAAGTTTTGGGATACAAGTGCTGAATGTGCAGGTTTGTTATATGTGTGCCATGGTGGTTTGCTGCACCCATCAACCCATCATCTACATTAGGTATTTCTCCTAATGCTAATCCTCCCCTAGTCTACACCCACTGAGAGGCCCCAGTGTGTGATGTTCCCCTCCTTGTGTCCATGTGTTCTCATTGTTCAACTCCCACTTATCAGAGAGAGCATGTAGTGTTTGGTTTTCTGTTCTTGTGTTAGTTTGCTGAGAATGATGGTTTCCAGTTTCATCCATGTCCCTGCAAAGGACATGAACTCATTGACAGTCTTATGGTCATGAATTTTCTTATCCATAACAAGATTTTTACTATCTGTTTTGGTATTCATGCATATCTTTCAAAAATATTTCAAAAATCACTAGTCTATAATGGTTTTACTTTTATTAGATTCTTGGATATCATAAAGGTTTTTCTGATATTTTAAATATTTCTTCTCACTTTACCCTTTTTTCTATATTGTGATGTTTTTTCCAATTGGCCTTTGCATATTGATCTAAGGTTTAGCAATAATAACAAACTGTAATAATGGTTCCAATAATTTCCTAGCAGATAAACAATCATAACATGAGAAACTAAAGATAGTAATAAAGGTTGCTTGACAGGTTTTCTTTTTATAGTATCTGGAAAGGTCTTAATAAGGATTATCTGTGCCTTGGAGGTTTGGCCACAGTTATAATTACTATCATAAGGTGTATTTTGAGACATTGGGAATTGATTATTTTAGCTGTAGATTCTTTACAGTATTTTATTTTTTTTCTTCTGTCATTTTTGATACTTATTTTTTCTCTAGGGGAAAAAAGGTTAATTTTACCTATACTTTTAAGCTTTCTTCTGATAAAAATTTTTCCACTATCAATTTCTAAAAAACAAAGAAACCCCAAAGATGTAATTTTTCAGCTTTAACTTCAGTAGAGATATTTAAAATCTTGTCTTAATTCTCTTAATCTTTTAAACAAAATAGCTTTTTTTTGGTTAAGTAATTTTAACATTTGTTTAATGTTCTGTTATTTTACAGTTTTTTTTCAGATTCTTGAATTAAATACTTAGTTCACTTTTTTACCCTCTTTTAAAATGAATACAATTCATTATACTATGCAAAATGAATGCGAATTTTACTAGGTAAAAGTGCAAGGGATTATCTCAAAACAGACTTATAGCATCATTTGGCCATTTTTGTTTGTTTTTGGAATTAATATTTCAGTTTTACAATTGGAAGATGTACTGTGAAAAGTTCAGTGGCTTTCCTGCCAACACTCATATATTTGTGAATATTCAAGCAGAAAACAGAACTATAATCATTCACTCACTGACGTCTACCAGTGCTCGATATATGAGTGTGCACTGTGAACGCAATTTGGTCCAACAGCACATTTTCTAGGCAAGTCCATGCCTGAAAATATCCTTTAGTATAATTCAATCACAGCTCTTGAGGTTTTGTTCTGTTTTGTTTCTGAGCAAGGGCTTCACTATGAAAAATATTTTTCAGGGTTTACTTGTCCTTGAATCTTAGGTGAAGTATATTGAGGAATATAATTAAATTTAATTTTCTTTCTAGGAAAAGGTGGGCTATGGTTAGCATGGAGTGTCCACTTGTCTGTCTGTCTTCTGGGTCTTCAAGTTTACAATATCCAAATTCAATCTGAGAATTAGATAACTGGATACCAACGGTTTGGGACCAGGGGTCAGGATGGCATTATGAGTTTAGGCTTGAACTTCTCCATCAACTCCAAGCATAACCGTCAAATAATATTTTTAAAGAATAGCAAAATGACTAAGATATTGTAAACTCAAAAGAAAAGAGAAGTATCTCTCCAGACCAGAAAAGGAACAAAAAGTCACAGTGATAAGTTGGTGATCAGAGACTGGAGCCAGGCCTGCTGGTTCTGAATCTAGAGGAAGCTAAGATTTGTTTCCCACAGAGTAATGAGAGCTAAAGCTCAGTGTGCATAGCAGGAGACCACAGTCAAGTGAATTGCATGAAACTTGGGGCAGGTGTAGGACTCTTCAACCTATAAAATATGGTTGAAAGAAATGTATGGCTGCCGCTACAGCTTGTGTAAAGTATATACATGCAATTTTAAAGAATGCAGACCAAGATCTAAAATTAATCCACCCTGCATTTAGTGACTGATTTTGAGACTGGTCTATCATCAAGAGATAACTGAAATTATAAGCCTTTATGAAATTGGTCTTGGGGTAAAGTTCCCTTGGGAAACAGGTTGTTTCTCTGAAAGAAGGTGAGATTTCTGTGGCAAATAGAAAGCAGATTGGAGTAGGAGGGATGGAAGGAAGCTTGATTTAGGGAGTGAGGCTCTTTGCCTTTACTCCAGGCAGAGTCCCAGGAAGGTGATATGCTCCCATACAGGAAATTGTTGTGAAATCCATTTGGCAGGTGAGTTTTTAGACAGGTTGCAGATATTTCCAAGCCCTTATCTAAATAATGGACATAGCAGAGAAGATCTTTCAGGCTCGTAGAGACCAGAAGACAAAAGTGAGTTTAAGACCAATGATAGATGATCATTTGGGATGATGGGCATCTTGGGGAATAATGATGAGCAATGTCCTCTCCATTTCCTCCTGTCCTCACCACACACCCGATCTGGGAATTAAGTAAGCTCCTCAGGCACAGTCTCATAAGAAAATGAGGCTTCAGTTTTATTCACATTATTTTCTGCTGCTCTAATAAATTGTGAATTTAAAATAGAAATTATGTTCAACTACAGAAATATGTTATCCATGTTGCCTACAAGGTGAATACCTTATTCTAATCCAAACAAGTCAAACAAGTAAAATATGTGACTGTACTATTATGAGGTTAATAAAATGAACAGGAAGGCTGATGATCTAACCACTCAAGAGTACCAGGGGGCAGCGATGCCATTCAAACCCACTCCAGTCCTGGCAGGGATTTGTCATCATTTGTTGATGATGGTTGCTCTGGCTTTAACCTTGATGAGAATTTCTCTGGTCCTCTAACTGGCTGAGATTTCTGAAGTGGCAACATTGACAGCAATTCCATTTTTGTCCGCAGTGGAGGATCCCTCTTTGTGGTAGCACAGAATCATATTTTTGGCATCTCGTTTCCAAAGAAGGCAGAAGTTTCTTTCAGGTTAGCCCTTCTTTCATCTTTCCTGAGACGGTATAAGAAGAACAATTTATTTACATCAAAATTTGTGTTATTGTACCAATTTTTCTCAGTACACAAACAGCATTTTAAAAGTTATGGATGGGGTATAACTGAGATCTTTCTCTTCTAAATCCTTTATCACTGTATGTATAAAAAGAGATACTCAGTATGAAACCCCCAAAGGGTTGATGGTTTACTGAAGTGTCTTTACCAAGTAATTTTAGTAAAAAGGCGGCAGTGGTACCCATTAGACTTGACACAGATTTTCACTCTCCCTCTCTCAGCCTAAATCCAGAATCCCTTCTGCCTATGTCCAAATTTGCCTGGAAAGAGAGACTGGGCTCCTAAGGACTAGAGTTCTTGTGATACTATTTTGCCAGATGTAATTTAACAAATCAAAAAACAAAATGGGAAACAAAGGAGCTCTGTAAGATTATTAAAATCATGAATCATTTTATATTTCAATTTTCTATTTCATAGTATTATGCTCAAATCATTAATTGAAAACATATTGTTGAAATATGTTGGAAGCTAAAATATTAAAATAAAAATTACCTTGGGTTCTTCTTTTTTCTTGTGAAGTCACCACTGGAAAAATACTTTTTAACTCCATATTCTGAGGAAAAAAGAAAGTAGTATATTTCTAAGACCTGAGCACATGTATGTGTGTATAGGAGAGAGGAACATAAATATTTTGTGTTTCAGTCTGACAGAAAAAAAATTAAGCTCAATTGATCAGAAACATAGGGAATGAAGGCTGATGCTTGGAGTTGGGGGCTATTGTCAAAGCTCTTGCTTCCCAAGACTGTCAGGTAGAGAGCTGAGTATGATGCATTTGAATTGTCCAGGTGAACCTGGGCATGTCAGCAGTGACAATGAGTGCCTGAAGACCAGAAATTTGTCTCCCAATGTTCTTGATGATATAAACTCCAGGGTGCTTGGACAATCCTGGAAAGGAAGATATGTTCACTAACAGTGACTAGTATGGATAAATTGTCAACTTTGGCAAGGAAGAGCACAGAGCTAAATAAAGAAAAATTGATTTTAATTTAGACTTAGAAAAATAAAGCAACATAAGCATTTGTGCACATTCATACCTAAGATAAAGTATCAAGCATATAACTGTGAAAATCTACTGACAAATTATATTTTTCAGAAAACCCACAGGTTTCATAGTTATATATTTCATTTGTATGATCAGCTCTCAGTTCCCTGGAAAAATTGGGACTTTTTTGAGCTTAATGTTTTATCCCTAACTTAACCTCCTTTGGTTGTGTTTACTTTTATTTCTGAAACAATATTTCTGCAGACTCTTTGAGATCCTCATCTTTCTTAAAAATCTCTGAGTTCTTAAAATTGAGTTTAAAACCATGGAGAGTGGTGGTTTGTTCATAGACCCTTCTCTGATAAATGTTTTGAATACTGTTATTTAGAAATAATTACTGCTATGGTCCAAATAAGAGACCCCCTACCAAATTCATAGGTGAAACTTAGTAATATGATAGTATTAAGAGGTGGAGCCATTTGGGGTTGATTCAATTATGAAAACAGAATCTTCAAGTGGGATTAATGACAATAGGAAAAAAGATCCTGGGAACTGTTAGCTCCTTCTGCCTTGTGAGGATGCAGCAAAAGACACCATTTATGAAGCAGAGAATGAGCCTTCACCAGACACTGAATCTGCTAGTGTTTTAATCTTGAAATTCACAGCCTACAGAACTGTAAGCAATAAATTTCTGTTGTTTATAAATTACCTAGTCGAAGATTTTTTTTTATAGTGGCAGGAATGAACAAGATAGAATTCATGACCTGAAACTGTGAAACTCCTAGAGGAAAACACAGGGGGAAAGCTTCATGTTATTAGGCTTGGCAATGGTTCCTTGGCTATGACACCTAAAGCACAAGCAACAAAAGTAAAAATAGACAAGTGGGACTATATCAAACTAAAAGACTTCTGCACAGCAAAGGAAATAATTAACAGAGTGAAAAGGCAACTTATGGAATGGGAGAAAGTATTTGCAAACTGTCTATCTGGTAAGGGGTTAATATCCAAAGTATATAAGAAACTTCAATGATTTAATAGGAAAAAAAGATTATCCAGTTAAAAATGGGCAAAGAATTTAAATAGAAATTTCTCCAGGGAGGACATAGAAATGGCCAACAGGTATATGAAAAGATGCTCATTTCCCTAATCCTCAGGGAAATGCAATCAAAACCAGAATGAGATATCACCACAAACCTGTTAGGATGGCTATTATTAACAAAAACAAAAGATAACAAGTATTGGCAAAGATGTGGAGAAATTGGAACCTTTATACACTGATGGTGGGAATTTAAAACGGTACAGCAGCTATTTTTGGACTGTACTTTCAACAGTATGGAGCTTTTAAAAAATTAAAAATAGGACTACATATGATCCAGCAATCCCACTTCTGGGTATTTATAGAAAAAGATTGGCCAGGCGCAGTGGCTCATGCCTGTAATTCCAGCACTTTGGGAGGCTGAGCCTGGCAGAACACCTGATGTCAGGAGTTCAAGACCAGCCTCACCAACATGGAGAAACCTCGTCTCTACTGAAAATGGAAAATTAGCCAGATGTGGTGGCACATACCTGCAATCCCAGCTATTAGGCAGGCAGACCACTTGGTCATGAGATCGAGACCATCCTGGCTAACGTGGTGAAACTTCATCTCTACTAAAAATACAAAAAATTAGCTGGGTGTGGTGGCACGCACCTGTAGTCCCAGCTACTCGGGAGGCTGAGGCAGGAGGATCTCTTGAACCTGGGAGGTGGAGGTTGCAGTGAGCCAAGATCATGCCACTGCACTCCAGCCTGGTTGACAGAGAAAATCCATCTCAAAAAAAAAAAAAAAAAAAAGAAAGAAAAGAAAATTGAATTCAATATATTGAAGAGATACACACCTCTATATCCATTACATCATTATTTACGGTGGCCAAGATGTGAAAGCAATCTAAATGTTCATAGATGGATGAATAGATAAAGAAAATGTGGTATATACATATGATGGATGCTACTCAGCCTTAAAAATAGAATAAAATCCTGCCATATGAGACAACTTGGATGGACATTATGTTAAGTGAGATGAACCAGTCACAGAAAGACCAATAATATGTAATTCCACTTATACAGGGTATTTAAAATAGTTAAAATCATAGAAACAGAGAGTAGAATGGTGATTTCCAGAGGTGGGGGCAATGGTTGAGGAGTTGATCTTCAGTGAGTGTATAATATTTCAACCATGAAAAATGAATGAGTTCTAGATATTCTGCTGTACTGCATTGTGCCTATTATTGAAAATAGCATATTTTACACTTCAAAATTTTTAAGAAATTAGATCTCATGTTAAGTGTCCATACCATAAATCTGAAAAAAAAAAAAAAATAGGATACCATGAATAACAAGTAGGCTTGAGTAACTAGGTTCACATTAGCAATCTGGACTTTGCTTACCTACCAATGCCTCACCTTTTCTGTGAAGACTAAATTGTCCTATCCAGCCCACAGGAAGTTTTCATCCCTGTGCGATTCCACTGACTTGTTATCTGCATCATTCATTGTGTAATATTATTTGCTACACTTTCAGTAAATTCTTTGTATATATAACTTTAAAAATTCTTGAAGGACAAACAACCAAGAATCTTACATTTTCCCATCTCTCTTTTTAATCTTGACTGTATAAAGTTGCAGCATTTTGATTGATTTATTATATATACAATGTCTATTCAATTTCTGTTAACTTCCAAACTCATTTACTTGATAAATCTCAACTAGACAGTAGAGTCATTCATTGCAATTGATGACAGATTTTCAAATATCTTTATGTTCATTTTCTATTATTTATAATAAATTTTAACTTCTGGAGAAGGAAGTATATGATATAGTTAAGTGCATTAATACTTACTTTTAAAAATTAGAAAGTAATATGATTTCTCTCTGGGCTCCAGATTCCTAACTGATCTATAAATGATATATTTTGCTTTATAAAGTTGCTGTCTGTTACATGAATATTCATAAAGTGAGTAGGTGAATGTTTCCTATTTTATAAAGTATTCATTAAAAGTATTTTTTAGAAGTACTTGTTCATTAACTATTTAGGGAACTAAATCATCTAACTGGCTTGTTTACTTATGAAAATATTTTTCACTATTAATTTTTTTTTCAGTGATTCAGGTTTTCTATTTATCTTTATTTCAGTTTTGGTGGCTACATTATATTTGGAATTTATGTGTTACCCTTAGATATTATTTGTATAAAGTTCTTCATAGCTCAGGTTAGTTGATACTCAGTAGCTTTTTGATGAATGAATGAATCAATAAATCAATGTTAGGCTCAAGCATCAAGAATGAAGTCTGTATTCATCAACCCATACTTTAGACTCATAAATGAAACAGCATAATATTAAATCATAACATTGAACAAAATGTAAGGCACAAGTAAATGCCCCTTTATAAAATTTTTAAAAATTTTAGCAAAACTAGACTACTTCCCCAACCTAGCAAGGCAGGCCAACATTCAAATGCAGAAAATACAGAGAGCATCGCAAAGATACTCCTCAAGAAGAGCAACCCCAGACACATGATCATCAGATTCACCAGGGTTGAAATGAAGAAAAAATGCTAAGGGCAGCCAGAGAGAAAGGTCGAGTTACCCACAAAGGGTGGGCACCAGACTAACAGCGGATCTCTCGGCAGAAACCCTACAAGCCAGAAAAGAGTGGGGGCCAATATTCAACATTCTTAAAGAAAAGAATTTTTAACCCAGGATTTCATATCCAGTCAAACTAAACTTCATAAGCATGCGAGAAATAAAATCCGTCATGGACAAGCAACTGCTGAGAGATTTTGCCACTAGCAAGCCTGCTTTACAAGAGCTTCTGAGGGAAACACTAAACATGAAAAGGAACAACTGGTACCAGCCACTGCAAAAACATACCAAATTGTAAAGATCATAGATGCTATGAAGAAACTGTATCAACTAATGGGCAAAATAAACAGCTAGCATCATGACAGGATCAAATTCAAACATAACAATATTGACCTTAAATGTAAATGGGCTAAATGCCCCAATTAAAAGACACAGACTGGCAAATTGGAGAGAGTGAAGACCCATTGGTGTGCTGCATTCAGGAGATCTAGCTCATGTGCAGAGACACACATTGGCTCAAAATACAGGGATGGAGAAATATTTACCAAGCAAATTGAAAGTAAAAAAAAAGCAGGGCTTGCAATCCTAGTCTCTGATAAAATAGACTTTAAACCAACAAAGATCAAAAGAGACAAAGAAGGGCATTACATAATGGTAAATGGATCAATGCAACAAGAAGAGCTAACTATCCTAAATATATATGCACCCAATACAGGAGCAACCAGATTCATAAAGCAAGTTCTTAGAGACCTACAAAGAGACTTGGATTTTCACACAATAATAGTGGGAGATTTTAATACCCCACTGTGAATACTAGACAGATCAATGAGGCAGAAAATTAACAAGGATATCCAGGACTTGAATTCAGATCTGGACCAAGCGGACCTAATAGACATTTACAGAACTCTCCACCCCAAATCAATGGAATATATTCTTCTCAGCACCGTATCACACTTCTTCTAAAATTAACCTCATAATTGGAAGTAAAATGTTCCTCAGCAAATGCAAAATAATAGAAATCATAAAAAAAATCTCTCAGACCACAGTGCAATCAAATTAGAACTCATGATTAAGAAATTCATGAAAACCACACAACTACATAGAATATGAACAATCTGCTCCTGAATGACTACTGGATACGTAATGAAATGAAGGCAGAAATAAAGATATTCTTCAAAACCAATGAGAACAAAGATACAATGTACCAGAATCTCTGGGACACATTTAAAGCAGTATGTAGAGGGAAATTTATATGGCACTAAATGCCCACAAGAGAAAGGATAGATCTAAAATCAACACCCTAATGTCACAACTAAAAGAACGAGAGTAGCAAGAACAAATTCAAAAGCTAGCAGAAGACAAGAAATAGTTCTAAGATCAGAGCAGAAGTGAAGGAGATAGAGACAGGAAAAACCCTACAAAAACAGCAATGAATCCAGGGGCTGGTTTTTTGAAAAAATTAACAAAATAGACAGACCACTAGCCAGACTAATGAAGAAAGGAGAGAAGAATCAAATAGATGCAATAAAAAATGATAAAGGGGATATCACCACTGATCAAACAGAAATACCAACTACCATCAGAGAATACTATAAACACCTCTGTGCAAATAAACTAGAAAATCTAGGAGAAATAGATTAATTCCTTGACACTTACACTCTCCCAAGTCTAAACCAGGAAGAAGTAGGATCCTTGAATAGATAAATAACAAAGTCTGAAATTGAGGCAGCAATTAATAGCCTACCAATCAAAAAAAGTCCAGAAGCAGACTGATTCACAGTGAAGTCAACCAGAGGTACAAGGAGGAGCCGGTACCATTCCTTTTGAAACTATTCCAAACTACAGAAAAAGGAATCCTCCCTAACTCATTTTATGAGGCCAGCATCATCTTGATACCAAAACCTGACAGAGACACAAATAAAAAATTTCACACAAATATCCCTGATGATCCTTGATGCAAAAATCCTCAATAAAATACTGGCAAACTGAATCCAACAACATATCAAAAAGCTTATCCATCATGATCAAGTTGGCTTCATCCCTGGGAAGAAAGGTAGTTCAACATTCTCAAATAAAAAAACATAATCTATCACATAAACAGAACCAAAGACAAAAACCACATGATTATCTCAATAGATGCAGAGAAGTCCTTCGACAAAATTCAACAGCCCTTTATGCTAAAAACTCTCAATAAACTAGATATTGATGAAATGTATCTCAAAATAATAGATATTTATGACAAATCCAGAGCCAGTATCATACTGAATCAGTAAAAACTGGAAATATTCCCTTTGAAAACCGGCACAAGACAAGGATACCCTCTCTCACCAGTCCTATTCAACATAGTATTGGAAATTCTGGCCACGGCAATTGAGCAAGAAAAAGAAATAAAGGGTATTCAGTTAGGAAAAGAGGAAGTCAAATTGTCTCTGTTTGCAGACCACATGATTGTATCTTTAGAAGGCCCCATTGTCTCAGCCCAAAATCTCCTTAAGCTGATAAGCAACTTCTGCAAAGTCTCTGGATACAAAAATCAATGTGCAAAAATCACAAGCATTCCTATACATCAATAACAAACACTGAGAGCCAAATCATGAGTGAACTCCCATTCACAATTGCTACAAAGAGAATAAAATACCTAGGAATACAACTTACCAGGGATGTGAAGAAACTCTTCAAGAAGAACTATAAACCACTGTTTGAGGAAATAAGCAAAAGCACAAACCAATGGAAAAACATTACATGCTGATAGTTAGGAAGAATCAGTATCATGAAAATGGCTATACTGCCTAACATAATTTACAGATTCAATGCTATCCTCATCAAGTTACCATTGGCTTTCTTTACAGAATTGGGGAAAAAGACACTTTACATTTCATATGGAACCAAAAAAGACCCCACATAGCCAAGACAATCCTACAAAAAAACAACAACAACAAAAAAAACAAAGCTGGAGGCATCATGCTACCTGACTTCAAACAATACTACAATACTACAGGAATCAAAACAGCACAGTACTGGTACCAAAACAGAGATATAGACCAATGGAACAGAACAGAGGCCTCAGAAATAAGCCATGCATCTACAACCATCTGATCTTTGACAAACCTGACAAGAACCAGCAATGTGGAAAGGATTCGTTATCTAATAAATGGTGTTGGGAAAACTGACTAGCCGTATGGAGAAAGCTGAAACTGGATCCCTCTCTTACACCTTATACAAAAATTATCTCCAGACGGATTGAAGATTTAAACATAAGACCTACTACCATAAAAACCCTAGAAGCAAACCTAGGCAATATCATTCAGGACATAGGCATGGACAAGGGCTTCATAACTAAAACACAAAAAGCAATGGCAACAAAAGCCACAATAGACAATTGGGAGCTTCTGTACAGCAAAATAAACTATCATGAGAGTGAACAGGCAACTAACATAATGGGACAAATTTTTTGCGATCTACCCACCTGACAAAGGGCTAATGTTCAGAATCTACAAAGAATTTCAACAAACCTACAAAAGAAAAAAAATCAAACAGTGGGTAAAGGACATGAACAGGCACTTCTAAAAAGAAGACATTTACATAGCTAACAAACATATGAAAAGAAGCTCATCATCACTGGTCATTAGAGAAATGGAAATCAAAACAACATTGAGATACCATCTCATGACGGTTAGAATACAATCATTAAAAAGTCAGGAGACAACAGATGCTGGAGAGGATATGGAGAAATAGGAACACTTTTACACTGTTGGTGGGAGTGTAAATTAGTTTAGCCATTGTGGAAGACAGTGTGGCGATTCCTCAAGGACCTAGAGATAGCAATACCATTTGACCTAGCAATCCCACTACTGGGTATATACCCAAAGGATTATAAATCATTCTACTATAAAAACATATGCACACATATATTTACTGCAGCACTGTTCACAATAGCAAAGACTTGTAACCAACCCAAGTGCCCATCGTTGATAGACTGGATGAAGAAAATGTGGCACATATACACCATGGACTACTATGCAGCCATAAAAAAGGATGAGTTCATGTCCTTTGCGGGGACATGGATGAAGCTAGAAACCATCATCCTCAGCAAACTAACACAAGAACAGAAAACCAAAGAGCGTATGTTCTCACTCATAAGAAGGAGTTGAAAAATGAGAACGCATGGACACAGGGAGGGGAACAACACACACTGGGGCCAGTCATTGGGTGAGGGGCTAGGAATGGGATAGCATTAGGTGAAATACCTAATGTAGATGACAAGGTGATGGATGCAGCAAACCACCATGACACATGTGTAAGTATGTAACAAGCCTGCATGTTCTGCACTTGTACCCCAGAACTTAAAGTATAATAAAAAAATTAATATATCGTCACTTTTTTCCCACCATCTGAACTCTAGTGATGTAATCAACTATTCAGACCAGACAAATAACTTTCCACTCTTTTTTAAATATATGCACACATGTATAGTGTTCATGCTTTATTTTTATGTATTTTTATTTTGCTATTTATAAATACATATGACATACTAAAGGGTGAATATCTGATTTGGTACACTCTTTAAGGAATATGTGCAAAAGGAATAAGCATGTCCCTACACACAGTTTAAGTAAAAGAATATTCCCCTGCCCCAATACAGCCCCTTCTTCTCAAACCAAGGATGCATAATTCCAAAATTTCTGTTAAAGATACTTTTACTTTTTACTTTTCTTTATAGTAATTAACCATATATGTAGGTATCCTGGAGCACTATATTTCCTATTTTCTTGTGATTCATTTTTGTTTTTGAATTTGCTATTTCATCTAAACTTCAAATCTGTTGGCATGAATCTTTTCATATTATTCTTTATTATCTTATCAAGATATAAATGCCTGCTTCGTTTATGGCCGTACTTTGACTCTATTTGTATTATTGTCTATATGTGCTTCTGTTTTCGTGATTAATTTTGCCAATTTTTGAAACTTTATTAGGTTTTTCAGTTCTTATTTTGTTTTCTAAAATGTACGATTGTTTCAATGTCTGTTTTTATCATTATCTTTATTTTTTTGCTGACATTTATTTGTGGTCATTCTCTAGTTTTTTTCCAACAGATTTTTTAAGTTGGACCCACAGATCAATTTTTTAACCCTTCTCTTTCTTTCCCCTAATTTAATCATTAAAGGTAATCGTACATGTTTAACTATATCAGTCATGTTTTATATATATATATATATATATATATATGTATATGTATATAATTACCTTTATCCCAAAAACTTTATAATTTTTATTATTTTCCTTGACCCCTGTATTATTTAGAAGTGTTTTTTGTTTAATTTTCTGAATGTATGTATAATTTAAAGTTCTTTTCATTATTGACTTCTAATTTATCTGTGAGGTGGTTAGATAATATGATGAATATGACACCAACCCTTTAAAATCAGTATAGATTTACTTTATAGCCTAGAACATGTTCAATTTTTAAATTGTTTCATTTATGCCTATAAGAAGGTGTACTCTCCAGTTGGAGGCAGTGTTTTGCATATAGTTATTAGATGCTTTTGCTAGTTTGTTAACTAAATTATTTAAATGCTTTAAATACTACTACTCACTTTGTCTCTCAATCACACTAAAATGAATGTTTGAAATATTAGTCCCAATTATGATTAACTTGAAAATTTGTGTTTTTAATTAAATCATGTATTTATATATTTTGAAACTTTTATTAAAATTTATATTTAAAATGTATATATTTCCTCCTGAATAAAAGCTATTATTTGTGACTCTCTTTATTTTTGGTGGTGGTTTTTGCCTTCAGTCTTTTTATATATGCTAATAGAGCTATTCCAGCTTTTCAGTATTTATTAATTTTATTAAAAACTTTTTCATACTATCTCTTTCAGAAAATAATTATTGAAAAAAATTTTTTTTAGTCCTTTATGTTCAGCCTTTATTTTAGTTGTGACTTTTAAAATAGCATGTACTTGGATATTTCTCTAATCCAATCTGTCTACTTTTGTTCCTGGATTGGACAAACTTGTTGATTTTACATTGTTCTGATGATGAACATTTTTTTATTTGTATCTCTAGCAAATTATTTTGATATTTGTATTTGTCCTACTTCTCTCTCATATTTATTTGAGTTGATTAGTGTGATTTTTATTTTTAAATTCCCATCTATTTCTCCACTTATTGGGAAGTTATACACATTTTCTCATCTGTAAAGGGGTAACTCTACAGCTTTGCGTAAATATGTAATTTAATGAAATTTAAATAAATATTGTTACCTATCCCCCTTACAAAAGTGAACTGCAAAAAACTTTAAATCTGATTGCATTACCCCTCACTTAGAGGCAGCTGATTTTTTAAAAGAAATTGAATCCTAAACTCACAAATTTACAATTGTTGTTATAGTATGAGACCAATATTTATCTATATTTACTTAGAAGTTTATGATTTTCATTATTTAAGCTTAGTTCTCTCATCTGATGTTTTCTTTCTGGTATCGTTCTTTCTTTAAGAACATTTTATAAATATTGTTTTAATATAATATCACCTATTGATTATGTATGCTCTCAGATATTTACTTTTAATATGAAAATACCTTTCTTCTCAATCTGGAAAATAATTTTACTGAATGTAACAAATCTAAGTTGATATTTATTTTCTCTGAAAACAAGATGTCACACCTCTATTTTCTGTTTCCACTCTCACTGACTCTGAGTCAGCTATGGGTTCTTTTTGGTGGCAGTCTTTTTACTTTTGCTACTTTTAAGATAGTTTTATTTTGTTTAGCATTCTGAAGTTTCACTAGGATGTATCATGGTGTGAATTTATTATTATTTAAAATTTGTGTTGGCCTCTGTTGAGATACCTTCAATCAGTTACAGAACATTGTTAACTATTAAGTACTCACATTTTATATTTGATTCATTGTCCCTTTTTGTTCAATAGTTCTGATCAGATGTATATTTCTTCTCACTATATTGTATATGTCCCATAATATCACTTTCATTCCTTTTATCATTGTGTCTTTCTGAACTGTATTCAGAATATTTTCTTCAGTTTGATCTTCCAAATAAATATGTTCTTCTTTTTTTAAATCTGGCTCTAATCAGCTGTTTGATTTATTCTTCACATTAAAAAAAAGACTTTTTTTTTAAAGTCAGAAATTCCTTGAATCCCCATTCTCCCCAAACTACTCCCACCTACACACATATTTTCTTCCAAGATAGGTCATTTATCTTTATGTACCATTCTGATCTGATTTTTTATTACTAGGTATAAGACATATGTGCTATTCTAAAATTTTACCAAATTGCAGTTTGAAACTACTGTTATTTGAATTCCTTGTCTTCTTTATTGAATTGCTGTCCCATTTTGCTGCAGTACATCCATTTCTTCTGAAAAAATAAAAGATATTTTGATTTAGTTTTCAATTATTTGTATTTCCAAACTTGATTTTGGGGACCTCCTCATATTTTGATATAATGATCATCAGGTGATCCTCTCTCTGTCTTGTGTCTTTCCTCTCAAATATACTCATTTTTCCTTTTTGTCTTAATTTTTAAGTGATTTGCAGGTTTTTATCTCACAAATCATGTTTTTTAAGTAAAAATATTTATTTTAAATTTCTTATAGCTCTTTCATGCTTCTGGATCCTTATTTATTCATAATAATGTTTCTTGTTTCATAGATCTCTTACCTATTGTTAAGGATAAATTAACTATATGTTTTTAAGCTTTTTGTTGTTCTTGAACTAATCTTTTCCAAGGCATTTTTCTTTTGCTTCATAAAGAATTTTATTTTATATTACAGAATTTATCAAAGTCTGTAGTGTTTTGCTTTTTCAGCCAATATTTCATAATAAAAAATTAAAAAGTTAGGGGGGAAAACTGACTAACCAGTGATCTAAGTATGAGAGTAATGAGGTAGGGAAGCATACTTTATTCTGAGGAATTCTGAGATGCCAAACTGGCTTTACTCACAGGCACCTAAGTCTACTAAGTCTACCCAGCCTTTTTAAATTATCTCAAGACTCTTGGTTCAATTGTCTTATGAAAAATATCCTTTCCCTCACAATTGTTTTTCTCTCTCATGGCTTCAATATAGTATTTAATCTGATACTGTATGCATACTAAATACTGGCTACATACTACATAGTATTCTTCCTGCAAGGACAAGACGGTATCTATTCTGTACATAGCATTCATATAACCTACCTACTTTTAGCATCAGTCTCACCAACATTGTACCTCTAAGTCTTAAATTCTGGATTTCTGTAGCATTCTAGAAGGAGATTAATCCTTCTCACCTTTAAAGTCCCTTTTATCTCTATTCTTTGCTGTAGCTTTCTCTGGTCTCTTTTACAATATTTGTATTTTGTCTTCTTGGTGGCTTGAGGAAATTTGTTTAAACATTTTGTCTTTTAATAGCTTTCTTTTCTCTTTATTTTGGTTTGTATCTACTTACTACTTTATTATTATTTAGTTGAACTTTTACATGTACAGTAAATTGATCTTCTCATCCAAAAGCTTAGTTTATTCTTTATAATACTTGTATCACATTCCATAAAATGAGTATTTTTAAATTTTATCTAAAACATTTTCTTACAAATATATTTCACATCCTCCACATTTTTCAACTTCAGTCATGTGTGTGCATGTGTGTGTGTATGTGTTTGTATGTACATGTGTATGTAATTTCACATTTTTTCTGTCATATACTATAGGTGAGCATACCATAAATGAGATTGTTTTGTTACTTGCTATCTTCTGTAATGTCCATTCAACAAACCACAAAAGGAGTACTTTAGCAAAATATTTTATCAATTCACATTTCCAACATAAATGTCAACACATTTAATCACACTGTTGTCAGCAATGTGTAGTACTGCCCTTCATAATTACTGCCAACTTGATATAAATGTATTTAATTGTTGCTTAGATTGTTAAAATCATTAAATTATTAAAAACTGTTCTTTAAAATTTTCTTTATCACAAGTGATATTAAACATCTTTGTACATATTTTGTTGACATGACGTTCTCTTCTGTGAGTTCCCCATTTCTATTCATTGACAATTTTATTATGAAAATATTTGTCTTTTTCTGAATCATTGGAGATATTTTTCAAACAGTTAATGTAATAAATTGTATTTGTCATATGTTGTAAATATTTTCCATTGCTATTATTTTTCTTACAACTTTTATAAGGTGACTTTTGGACACTAATGGTATATTCTTAAAACCTATACATATGTCTGGATTCTGGGTACATTGTTAAAGACAAAAAGTTCTCCCATACAAATTTTACAAAAAGTCTATTTTCAATAGACTACAATGTTATATTTTGGCTTAAAATGCCTTAATTATTTTCACATTTAATGGTTATTGTATGTAGTCTTACATTTCCTATATTATATGAAGTAGAAAATAAATTTTATTTTCTTTTTAGTGAGAAGTCATTTATTCTAGCAAGACTTAGTAATTTTCCTTACTTCCTGTGACTTAAACTGCCTTCCTTGTTACATATCAAGTTTTTATTTTTACTTTATTCTCTTTTCTGCTTCTGAATTCTGTTAAAACAATCTGTTAATTGATTTCTGAGCCATTTATTACATGGTTTTGAATTTAAGGTAATCATTAGTATCAAAAAGCACATCCTTCTTTAGTATTTTTTAATTTTTAAAAATGTTCTTGAATATTTGAAGATGTTTACCTCTCCATGATAACTTTACATTAACCAATGCTTTTAAAATTGAATTCTATGAAGAATTGCATTCATTTATATTTAGAAAGAATACATTTAGAGAGAAAACAACCAGCTCTTAAAGGACCTTATAAGCATCTCAAGGAGTTTGCATCTGTTTTTGAGGTCACTGTGTTTAAGTGTATTTCTTGAGGTTGGAAATAAAAATCTTTGGAAAACAGAAGAAAAATAGTCATAGTTGAAATTACAGACATTACTTTGTTTACAAAGTGAGGGGTGATTGAAACGAAGGCAAGCTCTGAGACAGGAAGTTCAGTAATGCAGCTGTTACTATCTTCAAGTGAATTATAAAGGAGGTGAATAAAGGAGTACAGCATTAAGGATAGATAAGCGGACAGATTTTAAAAATAGTAGGATTTAGTATTGAGCGAGGAATGAGTGAAGCACTGGTACTTTCAACTTTCATAATTTGTTTACCACATCCAGGAATCAAAATGTAATATACTATAGGTACTTTGTGGAACACCGTGTAAATCCAGAGCACATAATACTATGTAAATGCACTTATGACAGAATTATGCTAAATTTAAAAGGCAGTATGCAAATGTCATAAAATATGTAAACAGAAACAATATGCAGAAAAAATAAAATATATCTAAAGCTGTCATGACAAAGGAAAAACATTTATATATCTAATCATTTATTTTACAGAAAATAATAAAATGATATATAATTAAAAGATATTCCTTTTTTTACTATTATACATAATTTTTAAAAAAATACCATTGCTTGAGCATTTGCTATACGCATTACACTGTGTTAACTATCACTAATATTATCTTCTTTACTTGTCACAAACTTCCTTTTAAGCAGGACTATTTCTAATATTCCTCTTTCTATTTATTTTCTTACCAGTTGAGGAAGCTGCTGCTTACAGAGATAAATCACTTGCTGAAAGTCATTTGTTTCCTAGGAGTTGACAGAGTCAGAACTGATTTGGAAGCTAACATTGAATAGCTTTCTTCTTCTTGTATCCTTCACTATATTGTGCTTGCATTCAGTACTAACTGCTGTCAATTAATAAATGACATCTTTTGGTGCCTCAGAGGAGAGACAGTTATTACAGAAGAATAGAAAATATATCCAAAAACAAAACAACACACAAAAGCACAATACATTATTTACAAGTCCGTTACTTTAGAGAACCCTTGACTACTATGATCAACAGAAACAACTGATAGTTGTTGAAGGTTCAACAAAAACTTTGTGGTTACATATTAAAATCTATGGATCTATGATGATATTCATGTTCCGGCTGCATCTATCAGCAGTGAGAATGCTCATTTTGGTTATAAAACTTATAATTATGAATCTGAATGTCTTTATTTTCTGCCAAGAATATCATTCTTCTTTTATATGGGGTTATTTGGGTAATTTGGAGAGATCCAAGTATGAGAAATCACTTTCTTTCATTCATGATTCTTTTGTACAAAGTACCACATTCTGAACCCAAGTACCACAAGATACGTCTCAGTATAACTGAGCCTCCAAAGTCAATTCTAATGTTAAACTTGATGATCTCTTTCTCTGTTTTCAACAAATATGGATAAAATAAATTTTTAGGCAACTGGGTTATTCAGGGAAGCAAACATGCTAAATATAGCAGAGTATGATGGTAAGGCTGAGAAGTTAAGAAAATCATCTAGTTCATGCACATTTACATGAAACAAGGCCTAAACCTTTCAATTAGAATGAGCTGAAAGCCAAAGTTGTGCTGAGTGCCGTCAGCACAATTAGCATTTGTATTTTTAGTAGTAGTCCAGGCCCCATGAACAGTGCCAGAATCACTTAAGATAAACCTGCTAGTCAGATAATCTGTGCTAAAAATAGTTAACCAAAGAAGAGCAATTTCTCTTTTTGACACATAGTCAAGTACCTTTTAATACAGGGTGATGGGTTTTGGCAGTGAGAGCAGTCAGAAAAAAATGTTCCACAGTGAGAATTCATTCACTTGGGTTCAGCAAATAGAAGAAAACAAAATGGGTTATTATATTAGAGAGTCAGGCATTGCAGCCAAAGGACTTTGAACTCCGCAGAACAGCCCTGTTTTTCAATTCCAGCTCTAATTCTTGTTAACTGCAGGAAGAAGTTTTAAAACCAATTTTAGACTCAGTTTCCCCAGAAAGTGGGGTTAAAAACAGCTGTCTCACAGAGTTACTGTGAAGAAAGTGCTGGCACAGGCCCTGCACACAGTACCAGTAAGCATTGGCTTCCATCTTTTCTTCATCCTTCTTGCCCTTCCATCATTTGTGTTCATTCCCACTTAATATTATGCCCAAGGTAAGAAAAAGCACATTCAGATTCTATCGAATCTGAGAAAGCACCCCTGTCACTTTCTCTTGCTCCAGAGGCTACCTTCTATTACTTTCTTCCTCAGTGAACTCTGCTACACAATCCCCACCCCCAACGCCCCCGTCATTTGCTGCCCATGCCATTTCTCAAACACTCGTCTCATGATAATCTACTTGCCCTGTCCCATTCACCATCAGTACTCTTGTTAGTTAAGGTATTTTGTGATGAGAGGTTCGTAGGAAGAAGAGATTCATTTGATGCCTCAGTACAGTAAACGGTTTTAGGTCAGGGGCTTTAGAAATATTTCCTTAACTCAAAAGCTCTAAAAAATATCATTCTCTCATTCTTAGCCTCTTATGCAGAGATGTTCAATCTTTTGGCTTCCCTGGGCCCCACATAAAATTCACTAACACAAATGATAGCTTATGGGATAAAAAAAATGGCAAAAAATTCTCATAATGTTTTTAGAAAGTTATGTATTTGTGTTGGGCCACATTCAAGGCTGTCCTGGACCACATGCAGTCCAGGGGCCACAGGTTGGATAAGCTTGCTCAAGAGCTAGAAAGGGTTTCAAGCTCAAGAAGTTTACTAGTACAGTCTCTAGTCACGTTTGGAGACTGAGAATCTCTCAACCCGACAGGAAAAAGAGAAATGCTGATGGCATATTTTTATTGCTGACAAATGTTGAGGATGCAACACGGCTTGGAAAGAGATCTGGAATAGCCATTAAGAGTCAGAAGTTCTACCGGGAGAGGTGGCTCACGCCTGTAATCTTAGCACTATGGGAGGCTGAGGAGGGCGGATCACTTGGCGTTGGGAATTCAAGACCAGCCTGAGCAATGTGGAGAAATCCTGTTTCTACTAAAAGTACAAAAAAATTATCCAGGCCTGGTGGTGTATGCCTGTAATCCTACCTACTCAGGAGGCTGAGGCAGGAGAATCACTTGAACCCAAGAGGCAGAGGTTGCAGTGAGCCAAGATCGCACTATTGCACTCCAGCCTGGGCAACGAGAGCGAAACTCTATCAAAAAAAAAAAAAAAAAAAAGTTCTATCCCTCACTCCTCCCATATTTTATCTGTGTCACCTTGAGCAAGATAGGTGTCTCCAAAGGTAAAAATAAAATGTACATTTAGATTCAAGGATTCCCCCAAAAAATGATTTTTTATGATTCCACAGATATTGTTGGGAATTCATTTTATTTTATATAAAACACAAACATAGCACTTATAATCTGTTTATTTTATATAAAACACAAACATAGCACTTATTATTTTAATAATAATTAAAACATATTATTTTATATAAAACACAAACATAGCACTTATAATCTGTTGCAAGAACTTTATACATATGAACCTCTTTAGCATAACTGCTCTATAAAGTAGGCACTATAATTATCTTCATAGTATGAATGAAAAAACTGAACCCGACAGAAGTGTCTAATTTGACCTAGGTCACACAGCTTTTAAGAGGTAGAACCAGAATTAGAAAATATCAGATGAGCTGCAGCGTCTCTCTTTTTAACCACTATACTTGATTACACTTAAAAGTAAAATATATATATATATATTCCTTTATATATTTTTAGATATGCATCCTAATCACTGTGCTGAAAAGGGACATATTTTAACTAATTCTTTCACCTGCCTACTATGCCAATGTCTGGAGCTGCCAATGACCCGAAGTAATTATTAACTCTGATGAGGAACATCCACGATTCTTCTGCTGGTCTAGTCATTCATTATTCTTTTAGGAAATGTGGGAGAAAATCTACATTAAAAAATAACTAGCCTGTCTTTTTCAAGATCACAAAGGTCAGTTTGCAGGTTAATAGTTAAATGCTTTCTTTAATCACAATCTTCAAGAATAAAACCAATTATTTAAAATGTCTTTCAAGCGACTTTAATAGCAGATGTTTTTCCTTCAAAGAAGCTTTATTTCCTTAATGCTTTCCATGAATCAAACATAATACGTGGAATTCATCCCTTGAAGTGGTATGTTTCATGTCACCAAGAACTAAGATGTCCAGGCATAGATGTGGTGGTTTGCATGTCCATTTATTTTTATTTATTTTTAAACTTTTTAATGTCTATATCTTTTTTGATAGAAATGGAGTCTTGCTATATTGCTGAAGTTGCTTTTAAACTACTGGCCTCAAGCAGTCTTCTGCCTCAGCCTCCAAAAGTGCTTGGGTTACAGGTGTGAGCCACCATTCCCAGTTGATCTCTATACAGGATACAAAGGTATTCTTGTTCTGTTCCTCAAAATGTCTTAAGATATAATAATGAAAGAGAAGAGAGAGCATAGTATCATGCAAGGGCCTTTTGCTTAATCTTCTTGTTTCTTCAAGAAGCTCTCTGACTCAATTTTCTGATTTTAAAATTGGAAATAATGACCCTGAACTCAAAGAGTTACTCTAAGGATTAAAAGAGATTATCTATCTAAATTTCTTTCTTTTTTTTTTTTTTTTTTGAGAGAAAGAGAGAGGAATTTTTTTTTTTAAGAGAGAGAAAGAAGTTGAATAAAAGAGAAAAAAGAAAGAGAGGGAGAGAGAACGAAAATCTTGCTCCATTGCTCAGGATTTCATTTAAATCTGTGAAATGCTTATGCAATTACTAAAAAGTGATTTATTTCCTATTATGTGATCACTTTTAGAGTAGGTATAATATTGAAAAAATATATGTTTTATGGATATGGAGTGGTAGGTTCTGTAAATATTTATTAAATTTGCTTGTTTCAGGTCTGAGTTCAAATCTGGTTTTGTTTTTATTTTATTTATTTATTTTTTCTTTCCATTAGGTTGGTAGATCTACCTCCATCCCTTTATGTTAAGTCTTTGTGTATCCTT
>PVKP010004886.1:0-93990 GCA_004027715.1 Plecturocebus donacophilus | reverse complement strand
TTTTTCTAAAAAAAAAAAAAAAAAAAAAAAGAAGTAGAGAACTCTGGATTCTGTGCCTGCCTTCCTCATCTGTCCATGGCCTTCAGCAAGTCACTTCATATCCCTGAGCTCGTTTTCCCACTTATAAAATGAATCATTGAATTAATTGTTAATCTGTAGACTCACTTCCAGTTTGATGGTTCCTTGATGATATTCCCCTCCATCAGGGCAAGGCATATTCCAAGAGTGATGGACTACATACACCATTTGCAAACTTTATGTTACCTTTAAAAAAAAAAACAACCCTGAACTGATTATACTGTTTTCAGTTGCCTCAGGAGACTAAGCGACTAAATATCTGTTTTCCTATTGGCTCATTGAAGTTTTTGTCCCATGGACCCTGTTGGACCAGTTAGGCTTGTTTTTCAATTTGGTTAAGGAGACCAATTACCTAAGAAAGGATAGTCCTCATTCCAAAAATTGAGTTCGACATCTTATATCAGCCTAACCCATGGGATACCATGTTTACTTCTCCAGCTACTTCCATCCCACTCCCACCTTTTCGCTGATATTTTCAACTCTAAAATACGAGATGCAAAAGGGAAAATCTAAGAGTCTGGGTCCATGCCCTCTGGAAATCTTCATGATCCTTCAGAGCCACACCCCTATTTACTAGATTGCTGTGATCAGCTAGATTTTCACAGCAGTCACTATACACAGTCATTGGATCCAAGATAACATTTCACACCTTCCTTCAGCACTTTACTATTGTATTAAATGAGATTTCTGGGAGGTCTATAAAGGACAGTGAGAGCGAGGTGATAAAGACCGCTTTGCAAATTAGAGTGGCACTGAAGCCTCTTGGGTCCCTGGCCAGAAAGAAGAGTTTTGTGAGCTCAGTTAACTCTTGGGAAGTACTTTAGAGTTGGAAAACTTGCGCGGTGAGTGGAATAACAGTCCTATCTCTGGACTTGCAGAAGGGACAGATAGGGAAGGATGGAGTGAGAGATAGCTGAGGGGGATGGCCTTCCCTAACCATCATGTGCTTTAATTTATTGTTTTTCGCCTCTGACAAAGGGCATATTTAATAATAATAGTTTAGAACATCCTACTCTAAAAAGCACTTGCTTATTCTAATCCATACAACAGGCCTATGAGATCAGCTGTGACAGACGTTTGAAAAGCTGACTTTAGACAAGGGCAGAACGTCCACACAAAAGGGCCCACAGCAACATGGCATCCACCTGGGGCACTGACCATGGTTTAAGATCTAGTTTTGGGCCTTTTGGATCCAGAAGGGTCACCAGATTGGACCTGTATTAACCAAGCTTCCAGAAATGGAAATATAAAAAACTAGATGCTCATGGATTAATTTCAGCAAAAAATGCAGCTGTGGGGCCAGCCAGAAAGCTTGAGTCAGCAGACTGGAACCTTCTCTCCCAGTATGCTAATTGTTTCAGAAGCCAAATTATAATCAGAAGGCCAATTTATTCACTTAAAGTAAAAAATACAAATTATAAGTGAACCAGATGTTCATGTTAGCACAGCCTTTCCTGACAGATAAACGACATAGGAAACCAAATTATTAGAAGAGTGCTTGGTGAGCAAGGGGCATTTGCTGACTACAGGGTGTCTTTCAGCAAAGGCAGCTGGGGGCCCCCACTCACGGAAGGGACGGCCTTGCCAAGAAAACTGTAATGCTTAAGTCTGGTGAGCAAGCCTTCCTCTCCTTGCATTAGGCATGGATGGGTACCACCAGTGCTAGACTTGGCAACTCTTCATATTCTATGCTTCTGTTTCCCATGGTCCTTGTCAAAACAGGGGTATAATACAAATAATTAGTTCTGTGCTTACTTTCTGGGATTGCTCCCAAATGATCTCAATTGAAATTTTTGCAGTTCCAAAAGTTGTTAGTCACACGTTTATGAACAGTGTCTCAGTTTCCCAGTACAGATGGCTAATTCAATTCAGCAAGTGAAGATTTTACTAGTTTAGCTCATGAAAATCTTCTGTTTGATGTCTTGAGCAGCAGTGCACTTTCTATAGAAAAGGTTATTTGTACATGTGTGATCTACAAATTTAGAAATGGAGACTTGGGGGCTGAGTGCCTTGCCCTTGGGCTGTGTTACCAGTAGAACTGGAACTCAAATCCAGATCTTCTGAGTTCAGATTCTACACTTGTTCTATTGGATGTGACCAAGTTGTCTACTATTAGTAAGTTTCATTTTAAAGCAAAAAAGGAAAATCAATGTGTTCTTAAGAATTATCTTTAAAAAACATTAACTGATTTTCTATTTCCTAAGTGGTAGGTCAGGAAGGGTGGGTATTGCATAAACGTGTGTAGCAGGGCACTTGAGATGATATGAATAAAATGGTCACTCAGTGTAGCTGCCTGCTACATGTGGACCCATGAGGTCCAGGCGCAGATTATCAGTGATCTTGTCTGGGAGTAGACAGTGAATAAATGCGTCTTGTTACAGAATCTGAGTGTCTCAGAGGCAAGAGGAAAAATTCTCCACTATGAGGTGACCTTGCAGGAGCTGACAGGAGGGAAAGCCGTAACACAGAACATCACAGGACACACCTCCTGGTCCACAGTCATTCCTAGAACCGGAAATTGGACTGTGGCTGTGTCTGCAGCAAATTCAAAAGGCAGTTCTCTGCCCACTCGTGTTAACATAACAAACCTATGTGGGGCAGGTAAGTTCTAATTTTTCTTTAACATTGCCTGTGGAAAACTGTGTCATACTCATCTCTTAAGTCCTACAGGCCCAACCCAGGGCCTAAAATGAGTAGTTAGGAGTTCAGGCTTTGGAGTCAACAGCTTTCAGAGGCTTTTTCTTCCCTCCCCCAATCAGCCTATGAGTAGCCTTGGACAAGCGAATGAACACCTCTGAGCTTCAGTGCCTCCTCTCTAAAATAGGAATTATATTACCTGTCTCATAGGTCATTTTGAAAGTAAATATTAATACCTAGCAGGTATTTAATACATTGTAGTTAAGGAAATACTAGTTACATTAAATTGAACACCAATACCTGACCAACTTTTATAGAAGCAGGAGTAATACGTGTTGTTAAGTTTTCAAAAACATTTTACAACTATAGTCAAAACATATTTTAAAACCAAAGCCGGGCATGGTGGTGTGTACCTATGGTCCCAGCTACTCAGGAGCATGAGGTGAGAGGGTTGCTTAAGCCCAGGAGTTCCACGCCAGTCAGGGCCTCACAGTGAGACCCTCCCCAGCTTCATGACAAATAAATAAATACAACCAATAATATTGAAATTCTGACTCTAGAGTAAAATTTTGTTTTACCATCGCCCTTTATTGCACAAGTTTAGACATGTATCCAATTACCTTTATCAAAAAATTCCCAACTGGATGTAGAGTCTCACATTTTATTGTCATATTCTCTGACAATTAACTTCTCAGGATAAAAGCTCATGATTAGACAAGGAAATTGATATTATTCCGATTTCTCAAGATCTGTATTATGAAAGAATTCCATATCAAGTTCATTGGCCTAACTTCAAAAAATGCCTAATAGAGTAAAACTCTGTAATTAGATCCTTCCTTAAAATTCAGTATAATGGTTTTATCTACCAGTGGGTTTAGTAATCTTCATTTTGAAAAAGTCTCTACCAAAATACTATTATCTAATATACACTGTTAAATCTTGGTTACGTATCTTTTCAGTCATAGATCTGTACACATAAAGTAGTAGATAAAATACCTAGAAGAAAATACAGGTAAATATTATGTATATATATACAAGTAAACAGTATATACATTATATGCATATAACCTTGGGTTGATGTACGAGTTAGGAATTCTCTTGGAATTAGGGTTGCTCTTACCAAGGGCCTGACTATAGGAACTTATTTATCCTCTCAGAAAAAGAGAAGTCCAGAGGTAGACAGCGTAGGGCTGGTGCGACAACGCCATGATGCCATCGGGACTCTAGGCTCCTTCTTCCTGCTCCCTCTGCCAAGTTCGGCTTTCATCCTCATGATGGAAATGGTCCAAGATGGCTGCCCAGGCTCTAGCTATTTCCTTCTGGCCAGCAGAAAAGGAAAAGAAGGGCTCAGCCCTTACTCGTAAGGAGCTTCACCCCGGGTCTTACAACAACACTTGCATTCATCAGCCTGCTGGTAACCTGATCACACCCAGCTGCAAACGAGGCTCAAAAATATACTAAGGCAGCAATGTTCCCTTGCTAAAAAAGATGAGGAGAAGGTATTTGTAGACAACTGGTAGTCTCTGTCTCGTAGGGAAGACACCTAAGGCAGGGACCTTGAAGGAAAACAAAGTATCAACTATAGAAAAAAACACTTCAACTTCATGCATAGTAAAATAGATTTTTAAAAAGACACCATAAATAAAGCTTTAAAATACAAATGGCAATGTAAAAAAACTGTACGTCACATTTTTAGCAGAGGGAGGGTTGATTTCTATATATCTATATATTTATGTATGTATTTGTATAACTTTTTCAAATATATGAGACTAGGGAATATGAACAGGCAACTCAAAAAAAAGTGTAAAAGGAGCAATAAAAATATGAAAATATGTTTACCAGCAACCAATGAGATACAAATTTACAGAAACCAAATCAGATGAGAAAGAGTAGGTAGAATGAGCATACCCTGTGTTGGTGAGGGTGTGGGAAAAAGACACTCTTGTATGCTGCTAGTGAGTGTGTAAATTGGTACAACTTACTGGAGAGAAACTTGGCAATATGTAACAAACTTTAAATGTAAACTTGTATCTTTCACTTTTTTTATTTTTGAGACGGAGTCTCACTCTGTCGCCCGGGCTGGAGTGCAGTGGCACGAGCTCGGCTAACTGCAACCTGTGCCTCCCAGGTTCAAGCAATTCTCTTGTCTCAGCCTCCCGAATAGGTGGGATTCCAAGGGCGCCTGCCACCACGCCAGGCTAATTTTTGTATTTTTTATAGAGATGGGATTTGACCATATTGATCAGGCTGTTCTAGAACTCCTGACCTCAGGTGATCCGCCCGCCTCAACCTCCCAAAGTGCTGGGATTACAGGCATGAGCCACCACACCTGGCCAACTTGTATCTTTTGACCGGGAAATTTTAGCCTCAGAAATGTATACTCAGCATATCATAGGATGAGTGCTTAAAAATATAAGTACAAAGATATTTGTTGAAAAATTATTTGAAATAGTGAAACATCATAAACAATCCAAGTATATAATAGTAAAGAATGGACTGGTTAAACTCATCATAACCCTCACCTGACTTAATTTTATACCAACAATAAAGGGATGTTGTAGCTATGTTTTTATTCACATGGACAGATATACATTACAAGTGAAAAGGTAAGATTTTTAAAGTGTATATGAGATGATGCCATTTTAAATATATATTTACACTCAGTGCAGTGGCTCACAGCTCTAATCCCAGCACTTTGGGAGGCCAAGGTGAGAGGATTGCTTGAGCCTAGAATTTTGAGACTAGCCTGGCCAACATAGGGAAAAAGATACAAAAAAAAAAAAAAAAAAAAAAAAGATTAGGGCAGGGCTCAGTGGCTCACACCTGTAATCCCAGCATTTTGGGAGGCTGAGGTGGATAGATTACCTGAGGTCGGGAGTTTGAGACCAGCCTGACCAATATGGGAGAAACCCATCTCTACTAAAAATACAAAATTAGCCAGGCGTAGTGACACCTGCCTGTAGTCTCAGCTACTCTGGAGGCTGAGGCAGGAGAATCATTTGAACTCAGGAGGTGGAGGTTGTGGTGAGCTGAGATTGTGCCACTGCACTCTAGCCTGAGCAACAAGAGGGAAACTCCATCTCAAAAAAAAAAATTAATTAAAAAAAATAAGAAGATTAGTGAGGTGTGGTGGCTCACACCTGTGGTCCCAGCTACTTGGGAGGATGAGGTGGGAGGATTTCTTGAGGCTGGGAGGTTGAGATTGCAGTGAGCTGTGATCGTGCCCGGCACTCCAGCCTGGGTGACAAAGTAAGACTCTATCTCAAAAGTAAATAAATACATAAACATTTACATGAGCACATATTTTTTGAAGGGTTAAAAAAAAGAAGTCTAGTTGAATATAGATGGAAATGTTAACAGAGATCATCTCTACATCTGGAATTACAAGTTATTTTTCTTCCCTTTTGCGTTTTATATTTAAAAATTTGTTCTTCAGTGGCTAAGTACTGCATGTGTAATTTTTAAAGTGAATTCTGTGGTTCTAGTCTGCTGTTTTTAAAATGAAATATATCAGAATGACTTATTTCTTCAAACGTCACTGTAGATGGGTCTTGAGGTTTTAAACCTCATGAATGCTATGGTCCTATTCCAGGTTCCTTAGTCAGATTTGGTAACAACTTCTCAAATGCCACATTCATCATGTTAGAGTTCATTTCTACTTTATTCATTCAACAGTCATTTTTGAGCATCTGCTATATAAGACAGTTGGAATCCACCCACAGGTAAAAGATACAGTCGAGGTCCTCAACTTATATTTAGTCAAGGGGGAAGGTCAGACATATAAACAAGTGCAGTATAGTAGAATAAGCGTGAGGTTAGAGGTATGCATGGGGGATCTAAAAACAGAGAAAAGCCAAAACATGCACTTGGAGAGGAAGCCAGGAGGGGTGGCCACATGCGTACCAAGTATGGAGAGAGAAAGTGGTGCGAGCCAGGTGAAGGAGAGCAGGTGTGCAGGCGCGAGGATTTGTTTTAAAGTGAGAGCTGAGCAGGCACAGGACTTGAAAAGAACAACCAGGGATGAGGAAGAAGTTGAAGACAAAGGAGTTGGGGGATAATAAAGTCCCTGGGGAGATGGGAGATGATGAGGAGCCAGTGACCCAAAGAGGCAAGAGGAACACTTCATCCTCTGAGAGTGGACAAAGGACTTTGGTCACGGAAAGGTAAGAATGGGGTTGATGCAGAGATCGTGTGGGCAGGGAAGGAGGGGACATGAGGCAATTCTTTAGAGCCGAGCTATAGGAAGAGGGTCTTAGAAGTGCTGGAATCTCAAGGGCCTCTTGCCTCTCCTAAGATCACACCTGAGCCATTCAGTACAAGTAGTTGTGTGTCCCGGAAGGACCTGGAGAACAAACTGGCAAACTGCATGGTCCTGTCTTTGAGGACTTTGCCTCACACATACTCTGAACGGTCTGTAGAGGTAGAAGAACATGACTTTGTGCCTTCTCCTCTTTCAGTATGCATTCATACCATTTACATATGTGTCTCTCCTTCAAGAAAAGGATAAAATAATATGTCAACATTATTTAGGCTGATTTATGTTAACTTTGAGAGACCAGAGACAAATTTATTGTAAAAACCACCTGCCACAGCATTGTATATCAAGAGGCACAAGAGTGATTTTGTTAGCTTATGATAAAAATTCCATGCTAGCCAGCATGGTGGCACATGACTTTCTCAGCCACTTGGGAGGCTCAGGCAGGAGGACTGCTTGAGCCCAGGAGTTAGAGGCCGTAGTGAGCCACAATCATGCCACTGTACTTCAGAGCAAGACATTATCTCAAAAAAAAAAAAAAAAAAAAAAAGGCCAGAGCCGAGCACAGTGGCTCATGCCTGTAATCCCAGCACTTTGGGAGGCTGAGCGGGCAGATCACTTGAGGCCATGACTTCAAAACCAGCCTAGCCAGAACAAAACCAACCCTGTCTCTATCAAAAAATACAAAAATCAGGCAGGCATAGTAGTGTGTGCCTGTAGTCTCAGCTACACAAGAGGCTGAGGCAGGAGAATCTCTTGAACCTGGGAGGCGAAGGTTGCAGTGAGCCAAGATCATACTGCACTCCAGCCTGGGCAATGGAGCGAGAGACCCTGTCTCAATAAAATAAAATAAAATAAAAATCAAAAGGGAATGTGTGCTAAACCTACCAATCAACAAGTAAAATGTATTAAATATTTCAAAGACCCAGCTCTTCTACTCAAGAGCTCTTGAAACTACAGGAAGAGTCAGAAGCCAATACAGTCGTAAATACAGGCTCATAGAAATGGCAGAGACTGGGGCCCTAGAAGGTGAAGCAACTGAGCGAAGATCATACATCTAATCGTGGCAGAGCTACACGGAAAAGCAGACCAACCTTGGGTGAGGACTTTTTCCAAACGCCTTATGAACTTTATAACTTCATACAGAAGCTCTCAGTGAAAATGGAGATGGGAAATGGAATGATTGAGGCTAAAGGAATAATTTTGAAAGGTGACAGGAAGAAGGTGAGTTGTTAGCAGACTCTTGAGGGAGAGAACATGCCCCAGCAAACATCATGAAAGAGGAAATTCTAGGTTGGTTCCTGGCAAGTGTGGTGACTCAGAGACCGACAAACCCTCGGCAATGCCAAGTTGATTTGCTTAGCTAATCAAGCAGTGGTTAGAAAGGCTCTTTGGCTATTTTACCTCAATACTTGGCAAAGGATCTTGCAAACCATAGTGTTCAATAAATACTTGCTGAATGAGTAATTTTTATTCTCAAAAAAAAAAAAAAAGCCCATAGCATAACCAGGACATCAAATACCAAGGCAAGTGAAGACGAGGAACCATTGCTGGGAATTCCAGTTCCTGACAAGATGGCCAGGACACAGTCTACAGGCTCTACCACCAAACCTGGCCCTGAAGATGCTGTCGAGAGATAGGGTATGGATGGCTGAGCTCCCCCTGGTGGGGAATAGTGACTAAGCCAGGAGGACCAAGGGAGCTTTCTGCTTGTTTTTTATTTTCTCCCTTGTTGTTCTGTTGTGATCACTGCCCAGGTATCTCTCCGATGGGGTAGGAAATTCTGGAGAGCAGGGCAGAGTCACTGTCAAGGAATCCCTGGAAGCTCACTGGGGAGGAGAGCCAGAAGCAGAGTGCCTGTGAGCTGGCTGGCCCTTCAGCACTGTTTCCTGCTACCCATCCCATGGGCCTGGCAGTTTCAAACAAGCATAGTAGCCCAATTCTGTCATGAAAAGCAGCCCCTACCATAGAGGTACTAGTTTGATTCTGGAGGTACGTGTATGCCTAAGGGGCGCCTGGGGACAGGAAGAGCTTGGGTTGTATTACTGCGGGATCTCTGACTGGAGCTTTCCAGCTGAAGAGCCCCTCCTCCCTACCCTAAACATACATGGAGGACCATGAGCTACAGCTGAACTTAGACTCCTCTCCCCGTAGAAAAAGAGAATCCAAGGTTGTTGACCAATCAAAGAAAGTAAAACATGATCCCAAAAGAAAATATCAGGACAAATGTGAAGACCACAAGTCCTAGGAATGACAGGCAACAAACCAGTATCACAGGAAACAGAACTAATCCAACAGATAGTACAAACGATTAGAATAAATATTTAAAATGTCCTTAGAAAGATAAGAGAGAATACCAAAACATGAATCAGAAACAGGTAGTTATGAAGAAAGCCCAAATAGAGTCAGATGGAATGTTTAGGGGTTTTTTATGTGAAATTAAACAGATTGCTTATTCACTCTTAAATATGCACATGCACATTTTAGCCCAAGTGTGGTGACTCATGCCTGTAATTCTAGCACTTTGGAGGCCGAGATAGGCAGATCACTTAAGGCCAGGAGTTTAAGACCAACCTGGCCAACATGACAAAATCCTGTCTTTACTAAAAAAACAAACAAAAAAAAACACACAAAAATTAGCTGGGTGTAATGGTGCATGCCAATAATCCCAACTACTCAGGAGGCTGAGGCACGAGAATTGTTTGAACCTAGAAAGTGGAGGTTGCAGTGAGCCGAGATCATGCCACTTCACTCCAGCCTGCATGACAGAGTGAGACTCTGTCTCAAAAAAAAAAAAAAAAGGAAAGGAAAAAAAAACATGTTTTATTAGAATAACCTCAAAGGGCCATTAAAGAAAATGACTTCAGTATTGTATAGCAACAAATAATAGAGGCTAGCAAAAAAAATTTTTTTTAACCTTTGAAGTTTCTAATATACTTTGTCTATTTAGAAAACAAACACATTTAATTGTGTCCATCTCTTAAACTCCAGTAGCACTGCATTCTTCAAACATCATTTCATATTAGGGCTTAATGTACTTTGAACATTTTGTTAGAATAGTATTCTACTTTTGTCTGAGAGTGGTCAGTTACATCTATCTTTTCCAGAGTACAAACTCCAATATATTTAAAAAGATGCAAGAAAAGTTTAGTTATTGAAACAACTAACTCAACCAGTAGAATGAATAGCAGAGAGGCCTGATATGAAGATTAAATTAGTGAGAGGAAGACTCAGAGGAATTCTTCCAGAACATGTAAAAACATGAGTAAAGGAATTGAAAGATGAGAAAAATTAAAACACTAAAAGAACAGAAATAGAAGTTCTATCAACCATCTAAAAGGAATGAGAGTAGAGGGAAAAAATGGAAGCGAACAAATATTTGAAGACTGGTGATCAAGAATATTGCAGAATGAAAGAAAGACATAAGATTTCAAGTGGAAAGGCCTCAGAGTGCTAAACTCAACAGCACTTTGCATTTTATCATAGTGTCAGGAACTTAGAGCCAAAGAAAAAAAGTATAACAATATTTAGAGAGAAAAAAGCAAGTCACCTACGAAGGAACAAGAATCAAAAGGATACTAGATATGTCAATAACAAAACATATAAAAATGTAATAAAGTAACATCTTCAAATGGAAGAAAGAAAATAACTTTAAATCTGGAAATGTTCATCCAGCTAAACTATCATTTACACATGAGAGAGAACTGGTTGGGCACAGTGGCTGATACCTGTAATCCCAGCACTTTGGGAGGTGGAGGCAGGTGGATCACCTGAGGTCAGGAGTTCGAGACCAGCTTTCCCAACATGGTGAAGCCCTGTCTCTACTAAAAATACAAAAATTGGCCGAGTGTGGTGGGGCGGGCCTAGCTACTTGGGAGGCTGAGGCAGGAGAATCTCTTGAAGCCAGGAGGTAGAGGTTGCAGTGAGCCAAGATTGTGGCACTATACTCCAGCCTGGGCAACAAGAGCAAGACTCCATCTCAAAAATAAACAAATAAATTAATTAAAATTAAAGTTAAAAAAAATTAAGATGAGAGAGAACTTAGGTAATAGAGTAAATTGAGAGGAACAAGATGTAAGGAAACAATAAAGGTAAGGATAGAAATTAATAAAGTAGGCAATAGCAATATTTAAAATCCAATACAAATGATTGCTAAAACCTAAAGTTCATTTGTTAAAAGCCTAATATGATAGATAAGCCTCTGATCAGCATAACTAGGATAAAAGAGAGAAAGAAGATGCAAATAAAACACCAAGCAAAACAAGAGGGAGAAATATTTTCCCCTAGTAAAAGTAAACTTTAAAACCTAGATGAAATAAACCTATGGTTAAAAATTTTTTAATCTAAAATTGACACAAAAAATATTTTTAAAACTTAAATAGGCCGGGCATGGTGGCTCACGCCTATAATCCCAGCCCTTTGGGAAGCCCAGATGGGTGGATCACGAGGTCAGGGGTTCAAGACCAGTCTGGCTAAGATGATCAAACCCCATCTCTACCAAAAATACAAAAATTAGCTGGGTGTAGTGGTGAGTCCCTATAATCCTAGCTACTGGGGAGGCTAAGGCAGAGAATTGCTTGAACCCAGGAGCCGAGATGGCACCACTGCACTTCAGCCTGGGCGACAGAGTGAGACTGTCTAAAAAACAAACAAACAAAAAACAAACACTTAAATAATAACTATTACAGAAGTTGAAATAAGAATTTAAAACTTAGGCCAGGCGCAGTGGCTCATGGTCATAATCCCAGCACTTTGGAAGGCCAGTGCAGGCAGATCACTTGAGGTCAGGAGTTCCCGACCAGCCTGGCCAATATGGTGAAACCCTGTCTCTACAAAAATACAAAAAATTAGCCAGGCATGGTGGTACATGCCTGTAGTCCCAATGACTCGGGAGGCTGAAGCATGAGAATGGCTTGACCCCGGGACTCAGAGATTGCAGTGAGCCAAGATCGTGCCGCTGAGCTCCAGCCTGGGTGACAGAGCAACACTCTGTCTCAAAAAAGAAAAAAAAGAAAAAACTTATTTCCATGCAACCTGACCTCCAAAAAATCCCCAGTTCCAAATTGTTTTACAACTGAACTCTAAATTCAATGTTAATTCAAGTTGCTATGGAAAATATAAAATAAATAAAGCTGTCCAACCTATTTTCTAAAGCTAATTTAACTTTGATATTAAAACCAGATAAAGACAGTACAAGAAAAGTTATTGCCTAAATCACTTGACATATAACCTGAATGAATGAGAGATTTGAATTCAACACATGTCTTAAAAATTAGTGGAGGCTAGGCACAGTGGCTCATGCCTCCCAGCACTGTGGGAGGCTGAGATGGGTGGATCACTTGAGGTCAGGAGTTCAAGACCAGCCTGGCCAACATGGCAAAACCATGTCTCTACTAAAAATACAAAAATTAGCCAGGCAGCATGGCACGTGCCTGCAATCCCAGCTACTCGGGAGGCTGAGGCAAGAGAATCACTTGAACCTGGGAGGCAGCAGTTTCAGTGAGCTGAGATCACACCTTTGCACACCAGCCTGGGCAACAGAGTGAGATTCAATCTCAAAAAAAAAAAAAAAATAGTGGTGATACTTTCAGTTTCCAGTCTAGTATCTAAGGCACCTTGGAGATCATCATTCTGTCATAATAACAAGTAAAAACTCAGCAAACTGGAAAATCAACACTTTTTCTTTGATCTATGAGAAAAGTGAGGCTGTATGGCAAGCCACTGCCCGGAAAATTGAAGGGATAGACAAGCAAATACAGAGAATCATAAATTACCATAGCAAAAATCCCCAAGCAGAAAACTTCATGGGAACCAGTGCTGAGGTAGGAAAACCTGAACTGTAACTCACAAACTGCTGGAGGCTCAGAAGAGACAAATCTGAGAGTTAAAACTCCACTGGGGATCAGTCATAGGAGGTCCTCACAGTTTTATGAGTTTTACCTTAAGGAACTTGAGCAGGGGCTGGGTGCGGTGGCTCACACCTGTGATCCCAACAACATTTTGGGAGGCCAAGGCAGGCAGATCACTAGAGGTCAGGAGTTCAAAACCAGCCTGGCCAACATGGTGAAACCCCATCTCTACTAAAAATACAAAAATTAGTCGGTGTGGTGGTACATGCCTGTGATCTCAGCTACTTGGAAGGCTAAGGCAGGAAAATCACTTGAACCCGGGAGGCGGAGGTTGCAGTGAGCTGAGAGGATGCAATTGCACTCTAGCCTGGATGACAGAGCGAGACTGTCTCAAAACCAAAAAAAAAAGGGAGAGCTTCACCAGGTTCTCACAGTGAATATAAGAAAAATTCCCCATGTTTCTCTCAGGGTAAGGGAAAAACGAACTGTTACAAAACACATCAGGGTTGGCCAAACACAGTGGCTCACATCTGTAATCCCAGAAATTTGGGAGGCCAAGGTAGGAAGATCATTTGAGGTCAAGAGTTTGAGACTAGCCTGGTGAAACCCCATCTCTACTGAAAACACAAAAATTAGCTGGGCATGATGGTGTGTACCTGTAAACCCAGCTACTCAGGAGGCTAAGGCAAGAGAATCACTTGAACCGGGGAGGCAGAGGTTGCAGTGAACCAAGATCACACCACTGCACTTCAGCCTGGGCAAGACTGTCTAAAAAAAAAAAAAAAAAAAAAACACCAGAGCATTCTGTCCTTAACAAAGTCTGCCCTCCAAAGAAACTGTTTTAACAGGGCTAAACTATTGGAGTTTTATCAGAGCTTCACCAACCTGATGAGAGGAACACATCCAATTCTATCCTGGTCTGGCCTTCTATGTGGAGGGAAAGGAAATACCCAACCCAATCCCCTCTAGCCTTCTAGGTGGGAGAAAGAAAATACCCAACTTCAGCCCACTGTAGCCATCCTATCCCACTTAAGCGGGGAAAAACTGATAAGCACTGTGAAGTTCCCAGTCCAGGGGCAAAGGCTCACAAGAAAAACTGGGATCTAATCATAGAGTTATAGAATGCCTTCTCTCCCCCCACAGCTTTCTACCACATCACTAAAGCCCATTTACTGCAAATTCTTTTACTCAGTAAATTATATCCACCTTACAAGAAAAAATTGTAGGGCATATAAAAAGGCAAAAACAAACATACAACAACAACACAACAGTTTGTTGAGACACAGCAAACATCAGAACCACACTTGGATATGGCAGGGATGTTGGAATTATCGGGTCAGGAATTTAAAACTACTATGATTAATATGCTAAGGGCTTTAATAGATAAAGTAGAAAACATGCAAAAACGAGGGGCAGGGTAATCAGAGAGATGAGATTCCTAAGAAAGAATCAAAAAAGAAATGTTAGAGATCAAAAACAGTGTAACAGAAATGAAGAATGTCTTTGATGGGTGATTCATGAAATAGACATATCTGGGGGAGGAGTTTTTGAGCTTGAAGATATAGTTTCAATAGAAACTGCTAAAACTGAAAAGCAAAGAGAACAAAGACTGAAAAAACATAACAGCATATACAAAATCTGTGGGAAAACTGCAAAAGATATAACATATACATAATGGAAATACAAGAAGATAATAAAAAAAAGAAAGAAAAGAAATATTTGAAACAATAATGAATGAGAATTTCTCAAATTAATGTCAGACACCAAACCACAGACCCAGGAAGCTTAAAAAACACCAAACAGGGTAAATGCCACCTTCCAGTCACAAAAAAAACTATACCTATGTACATCATTCAAACTGCAGAAAAGATAAAGGAAAACTCTTGAAAGAAGCCACAGGAAAAAGAAAACTTATCTAGATGAGAGCAAAGATAAGAATGACATCTAACTTCTTCAAAGAAACCATGCAAGCCAGGCACGCTGGCTCATGCCTGTAATCCTAGCACCTTGGGAGGCCAAGGCAGGTGGATCACCTGAGGTCAGGAATTCGAGACCATCCTGACCAACATGGTGAAACTCTGTCTCTGATAAAAGTACAAAAATTAGCTGGTCATGGTGGCATGAGCCTTGTAATCCCAGCTACTCAGGAGGCTGAGGCTGGAGAATCGCATGAACCTGGAAGGTGGAGGTTGCAGTGAGCTGAAATTACACCACTGCACTCCAGCCTAGGCAACAAAGTTAGACTCCGTCTCAAAAAGAAACCATGCAAGCAAGAAGAGAGTAAGGAAAAATATTTAAAGTATTGAGAGAAAAAAGCCCACCAACCTAGCAGTCTATACCCTGTGAAATTATCCTTCAAAAGTGAAGGAGAAATAAGGACTTTCCCAGACAAAAGTTGAAGAAATTTATTGCCAGTAGACCTGCCTAGCGAAAAATGTGAAATGAAGTTTTTCAGAAAAAAGGAAAACAAGATAGGTCAGATATTTGGAACATCAACAAAGAAATAAGTGAAGGTAAAATGCAAACTTTAATTATTCTTATTCTTAATTGATCAAAGAGGTAGCAGTTTATTCAAAACAATAATGGTAACAATGTATTTGATTACATATGTTTGTGTATTATAAATGCCTATGCATGCTTATATATAAGTGAAATGAATGAGAGCAATGAATCCCAGCAAGGGATAGGAGGGAGGAATTTGGATTCTTTTGCTATTTTAAGGCATTTCTGCTACCCAGGAAGCAGTATATTGTTATGTGAAAGGGGATTGGAATTAGTAAATGTAGATTGTAAACAGTAGAGCAAGCACTAAAAAAAATTTAAAAGAAATATAACTGACATGCTAAAAAAAAGGCAGAAAATGAAATAATATAAACTGATCCATTAAAATCACGAACGGCACAAAAAGAATGAAAAACAAAACAAGCAGATGACAAAGGCAACAAAAAACACCAATTACAAAACAAATAGTCAAAGTGGATAAAAAAGAAGACCCAATTATAGTTATCTATAAGAAACCAACTTTAAATATATAGACATATAGGCCAGCACAGTGGCTCACGCCTATAATCCCAGCAATTTGGGAGGCTGAGGCGGGTGGATCACTTGAGGTCAGGAGTTCAAGACCAGCCTGGTTAACATAGTGAAACTCTATCTCTCTTAAAAATACAAAAAATAGCCGGGCATGGTGGGGCACACCTATAATCTCAGCTACTTGGGACGCTGAGGCAGGAGAATCGCCTGAACCTGGGAGGTGAAGGCTGCAGTGAGCTGAGATCGTGCCGCTGCACTCCAGCCGGTGAGACAGAGGGAGACTATGTCTAAAAAATAAATCAATAAATTTAAAAATAGACACATATGGAGCAAATATAAAGGGACAGAGAAAGATACGTCACGTTAACGTTAATCAAAAGGAAGCTGGAGTAGCTGTATTAATTTCAGACAGAACAGACTTCAAAGTAGAGAAGGTTATCAGTGGTAATGAGGAGCATTACATAATGATAATGGAGTCGTATTCTCAAAGAAAACATAACAATCTTTAATGTGTATGTACCTAACAACAACAATCAAAATGCATGAGTCAAAAGCTGATAGAACTGCAAGGAGAAATAGATGAATCCACTATCATAGTCAGACTTCAAGACCACTGTGTCAGAAATGGACAGACCCTGCAGATGGGACAAAGGCTGCAGACAGAAAATCATTAAAGACATAGTTGACATCAACTAAACATAATTGACATCTGTAGCCAACTTCATCTAACAACAGCATAATACACATTCTTCTCATGCTCACATGGAACCTTCACCAAGATAGACCATGTTCTAGGCCATAAAATATGCCTTAACAAATTTAAAAGAATAGATATCATGCAACTCTGCTCCCAGGCCACGAGGGAAATAAACTGGAAATCAATAACAGAAAGATAGCTGTAAAATCCCAAAATAGATATTAAACAACACACTTCTAAATAACACATCGGTCAAAGAATAGGTCTTAAGAAAAATTTTAAAATATTTTGAACTAAATGAAAATAAATATAAAACATCAGAATTTATGGTATGCGGCAAAATCAGTGCTTAGAGGAAAATTTATAACATTGAATGAATATATTAGAAAAAAAAGAGAGGTCTAAAATCAATAATCTAAGTTTTCACCTTAGGAAACTAAAAAAAAAAAGGGAATTGAACAACCCCAAAGTAAGCAAATAGTAATAATAATAAAAATTAGGGCAGAAATCAATGAAATTCAAAACTGGAATAAAGAGATAATTAACGAAATCAAAAGCTGATTCTTTAAAAAGATCAGTAAAATTGATAAAATTTCTAGCCAGGGGCTGGGCACGGTGGCTCATGCCTGTAATCCCAGCACTTTGGGAGGCAGAGGCAGACGGGTCACGAGGTCAAGAGATCAAGACCATCCTGGCCAACATGGTGAAACCCTGTCTCTACTAAAAAAAAAAAATTAAACGTGGTGGTGTGTGCCTGTAGTCCCAGCTATTCATAGGCTGAGGCAGAAGAATCGCTTGAACCCAGGAGGTAGAGGTTGCAGTGAGCCGAGATTATGCCACTGCACTCCAGCCTAGGTGATAGAGCAAGACTCTGCCTCAAAAAAAAAAAAAAATTCTAGTCAGGTTAACTAAAGAGAGAAAGAGGATGAAAATTACCAATATCATAAATAAAAAGGGGCTATCATCACTGATCCCATGGACATCAAAAGGATAATAATCAAATACTATGAACAACTCTATATCCACAAATTTGATAATCTAGATGAAATGGACCAATTCATTGAAAGACACAATCTGCCAAAACTAACACAAAAAGAAATAGACAATTTAAATAGTTCTATACCTATTAACCAAATTGAATCAATAATTAATAAGCTTCCAAAGCAGAAGGAACTAGCCTCAGATGAATGTACACACATTTAAGGGAAAAAAAATCATACTAATTATCTACAATCTCTTCCAGAAGATAGAGTCAGAGAAAACACTTCCAAACTCATTCTATTAGGACAGCATTACCCAAATACCAAAACTAAAAACACTGCATGAAAAGAAAACTGCAGCCCAGTATCTCACATGAACATAGACGCAAAAATCTTCAACAAAATATTAGCAAATCAAATCAAGCCATATATGAAAAAAACTTATATACCATGATGTAGTGGGATTTATCCCAGGTATGCAAGGCTGGTTCAATATTTAAAAATCAATTAATGTGATTGCTCATGGTGGCTCATGCCTGTAATCCCAGAACCCTGAGGGGCTGTGGTGGGAGGATTGCTTGAGTCCAGGAGTTTGAAACCAGTCTGGGCAACATAGCAAGAACTTGTCTCTATTTTAATTTTTAAAAAAGGAAAAAAATCAGTTAATGCAATTCATTATATCAACAGGCTAAAGAAGAAAATCAGATGATTATATCAATAGATGCAGAAAAGGCATTTTACAAAATCTAACATGAATTCATGATTAAAAACTTTTGGCAAACTAGGAAGAGAAGATAATTTCATCTACCTGATTAAAAAAAAAAAGTCTGCAAAAACTCTACAGCTAACATCATATTTATTGGTGAGAAACGAAGTTTTTCCACTAAGATAAGAACAAACCAAGGATGTCTTCTCTCAGCCACTGTATTGGTGAAACAATAGACAAATAAATCAACTATATAGAATAGGTAAACCAGAAATAGGCCAACATAATTATATTCAAGTGATCTTTACAAATGAACAAAGTAATACCATGGAGCAAAGATAATCTTTTCAGCAAATGGTGCTGGAACAACTGTACATTAATATGAAAAATAAATAAATCATAGACCTTAACACTTCACAATAAATTAAAGTGCATCATAGACTTAACCATAAAGTGAAAAACTATATAACTTTCAAAAGATAATACAGGAGAAAATGTAGATGACATTGGGGATGGCAATGACTTTTCAGATACAAGACCAAGGACAAGATCTATGAAACAAAGAATTGATAAGCTGAACTTCATTAGAATTTAAAATGTCTGCTCTGTGACAGACACTATCGAGAGAGTGAGAAGATACAGACTACAGAAAAGATTTACGAAGGACATACTTGGTAAGGCACTGTTATCCAAAATATACAAAGAACACTTAAAACTTAACAATAAGAAAATGGACAACCAATCAAAAATGAGCAAGAGATGCAAATGACACCTCACCAAAGAAGATGGCAAATAAACATGTAAAATGATGATCAACATCATATGTTATTAGAGAATTGCAAATTAAAGTAACAATGAGATATCATTATACATCTACTAGAATGGCCAACATTTAAAACACTGACAACAGAAAATGCTGGCAAGGATGTGAAGTAACAGAAACCCTCATTCAATGCTAATGGGAATGCAAAATGAAACAGCCACTTTGGAGAAATTGGACGTTTCTTACAAAACTAAACATACTCTTACCATATGATCTCGCAGTTGTACTCCTTGGTATTTTCCCAAATGAGTTCAAAACTTGTATCCACACAAAAACCTGCACATGAATGTTTATGCGTTTTGTCTACAATTGCCAAAACTTGGAGAAAAAAAATACAAGATATTATTCAGTAGGTGAATAGATAAATAAATGGTGGTCTTTCTAGATAATTAAATATTATTTGGTAGTAAAAACAAATGAGTTCTCAAACCCTGAAAAGATATGAGGGGCCCATAGATGCATATTACTAAGTGAAAGAAACCAATGTGAAAAGGCTACGTACTGTATAATTCCAGATATATTGACGTTGTGGAAAAGGCAAAACTACAGCTAGAATAAAGGATTCAGTTGTTGCCAAGGGTTGGGGAAGGGAGCAATGAATAAATGAAGCACTGAGGACTTTTAGGGCAGTGAAACAACTCTGTATGATACTATAATAGTGAATACATGTGATTATACATTTGCCTAAACCCACAGAATGTACAACACCAAGAATAAACCCTGATGCAAATGGTGGACTTTGGTGATAATGTGTCAATGTAGGTTCATCAATTGTAACCAATGTTCCACTTTGATACAGAATTTTGATATTAGGAGAAGCTATGCACATGTAGGGACAGAAGTATATGCGATATATCTATACCTTTGCTCAATTTTGTTGAGAACTTAAAACTGTTTCTACTGATAAAAAAAAAAAAAATTGTCTGTTTTTTGAAAGTCTCAGCCAAAAAAAAAAAATTACAGAATGATCAAATAGGGTTGATCCCAAGAACACAAGGATGGGTCAATATCAAAAAAATGTATCCATGTAATTTATCACATTAGAACTGAAAGAGAAAAAAAATGATATGTTTTTACCAGATGTAAAAAAAAATTTAGTTAAAAAAAGTTTTAATAAATAAATAAAGGTATTTCATAAAAATAAACTCTTTGAAAACTATGAATAGAAGAAAACTTTTTAGCTTTGTAAAGACTTTCTACCAAAAACATGCAGCATACATGATCTTAATAAAATGATATACGCACAGTCTCTTTAAAACTTGCAATAAGATAAGAACCAAAAACAGAAATAAGAAATTTAATTCAAAATTGAAAGGAGGCGATGTTTTAAGTGTGTTGCTAATAAAATTATTTACATGGAACATTCAGCAAGGCCAGCAGACAAATTATTAGTTTAGTAGGTTTGCCAGAGTAACACACACAGATTAACGGTAGAAAAAGTAGTGGAAAATAAGATGCCATTTAAATAGCAAACCAAAAGTACGGGCCGGGCACGGTGGCTCATGCCTGTAATCCCAGCACTTTGGGAGGCCAAGATGGATGGATCGCTTGAGGTCAGGAGTTTCAAGACCAGCCTGGCCAACAGGGTGAACCCCTTCTCTCTCTCTCTCTCTCTTTTTAATAATAGAGAATAATTTTTCTATTATTAAAATAGAAAAATTAGCTGGGCATGATAGCCGTTGCCTGTAATCCCAGCTACTCGGCAGGCTGACATGAGAGAATCACTTGAACCTGGGAGACCGTGGTTGCAGTGAACTGAGACCATGCCACTGCACTGCAGCCTGGGCAGCTGAGCAAGACTCCGTCTCAAAAAAATAAAATAAAATAAAGAAAAGTATAAAGTGTTTAGGAATTAACCTAACAAAGAACACATAGAAACTTTAAGGAGGAATTTTTAAAACTCCATTAAATGATATAGAAGATGACTCTGACAAACTGATGCTAGAAGCTATATGGAAGAAGAAAGTTTCACAAATATCTAAGACCATTTGGAAAAAAAGAAGAACGCCAGACATGGTGACTCACCACTGTATTCTCAGCACTCTGAAAGGCTGAGGTGAACGGATCCCTTGAGGTCAGGAGTTGGAGACCAGCCTGGCCAACATGGTGAAATCCCGTCTCTACTAAAAATACAAAAAATTAGCCAGGCATGGTGGCAGGCACCTGTAATCCCAGCTACTCAGGAGGCTGAGACAGGAGAATCGCTTGAATCCGGGAGGCGGAGGTTGCAGTGAGCCGAGATTGCACCACAGCACACCAGCCTAGGCAACAGAGGGAGACTCTGTCTCTAAATAAGTAAATAAATAAAATAAAATAAAGAAGAGCAAAAAGGAAATGACTTTACTAACCAAATAGACATGACACAGTCTAGTAACATGAACAGTGTTTTCTGGTAAAGTGGCCTACCCAGACACAGACCCATGATTATATGAAACTTGGTATATGACAGGGATGAGATGCCAAATGTGATGACATTGGAAAAAATTGACTCACCATGTGGAAAAGATAGTAAAATTTATTCTCCCCCCAAAAAAACCCTTTTGTTAGATTTGAATTTAAAAACCTAAATGTGACAGGTAAAACTAAAAACCAATAGGAGAAAATGTAGCTGAGTCTTTTCATGACCCTAGGATAGAAGGATTGCATAAATACTATGGAAAGTACACAAATCATGGATAAATTTACCAACTTCAAAGTAGCTATATATGTGCAACAGTAGCTATAAATGTGTCATAAAGTTATCAGAGAATTGACAGACTAGGGTAAGATACCGTTGAAAACTGGTAAGTGACTAAAATCTAGAATATAAGAAGCTATCTGCAAATCAGAGAGAAGGCAGGAAACCCAATGGAAATGAGTGAAGTTTATGAATTGGCAATTCACAGAAGGGAAAAGTCAAATAGCTAGTAATATATGAAAAGAAGCTCAGCCTTATAAGAAATCAGAAAAATGAAAATAAAACCACAGTTAAATACCACTTTATACATACCAGATTGATAAAAATTAGAAAAATCAGAAAATACTAAGTATTGGTGGAGAAATGAGAATCCTCATGCTTTTCTTGCTGGAGTATCAACTGGCTATTTTAGAGAGCAATCTGGCAGTATTTAGTAAAGTAATATGTCAATTCGCTCTATAGTCAAGTAATTCTATGCATATATATCCAGAAACATTCTTGTACAGGCACACAAGAGAACATGCAAGAGAATATTCATTGCATCCTTGTTGGTGTTTGCAAACACTGCAAAAGAACTTCCTGTCACTGAAAGATTGGACAAGTAAAGGGTTTAGGCAACAGTCTGAAGGAATGAGTCGGATTTACATACAGCATCAGGATGTATATGTCCCGGAAACATAATGTTGAGTGAAAAAAAGAAAAAGCATTAGATTTATCTCCCAACACATCTCATGAAAATTCAACACATATGCACAAAATAACACTAATTTTCAAGAACAGGAATTTGTCTAAATAAATATATGAAAAATGGATTAGAAAGATGCCTAATATGTTCACTAGATTAGGCCCCTTTGAGGCTATAGAAATGGAAAAAGGAATGGGGCCGGGCATGTTGGCTCATGCCTGTAATCCAAGCACTTTGAGAGGCTGAGGCAGGATGATCACTTCAGCCCAGGAGTTTGAGATCAGCCTGGGCAACATAGCAAGACCTTGTCTCTCTCTAATAAAAAAAAATTAGCTGTGTGTGGTGTCACGCACCTGTGGTCCCAGCTACTCAGGAAGCTAAAGTGGGACGATCATTTGAATCTGAGAGGTCAAGGCTGCAGTGATCTGTGCTTACACTACTGCACTCCAGCCTGGGTGATAGAGCCAGACCCTATCTCAAGAAAAAAAATAATAAATGAGAGATAGAGAGAGAGAGAGAGAGAAAGGGGAAAGAAAGAAGAAGAAGGAAGGAAGGAAAGAAGGAAGGAAGGTGGGAGGGAGGGAGGAAGGAAGGAAGGAAAGAAAGAAGAAAGAGAAAGGAAAGGAAGAAGAAGAGAGAAAGTAGAAGAAAGAAAGAAAGAGAAAAAGAGAAAGAGAAAGGAAGGGAAGGGAGGAAGGAAAACAGAAAGAGAGAGAAAGGAATGGAAGGTGAAGGGGAAGATAATTCTACACATAACAACATAACATTTTACATAATGTTTGAACAAGCTGATGCTGTTCTTCATGAACTGAGAAATTGAATGAACTTAAATCTGTGACTCCAAAGTCTTTAAAAGTAAATAGATTCTTCCTAAAACTTTGTTTGGATAAGCTGTTTGGTTTTTGTTGTTGTTGTTTTTTAAATCTTTATTCTTCCTCTTTTTTTAAATGTTGTTTCTCCTCTTTCTGACTGATAAAGGGTTGCTGGCTCCTCACCAGGTCTCTGCAAACTCAGAGGGCATGGATGGCATCCGGGTGATTTGGCAGCCTCCCAGGAAAGCTCCCTCTGCTGTTCAGGAGTACGTGGTGGAATGGAGAGAGCTCCATCCAAAGGGCGACACACGGGTCCCTCTGAACTGGCTGCGGAGTCCCCCCTACAATTTATCTGCTCTGATTTCAGGTACCTAATTGTTCACCTTCCTTCTAGAGGGTTACTAAGTTCACATTTGTTTGGTGAAACTGCAGGCAAGAGCCAGAACCATGCCTTCAATTACAGGTGGCTACATGATAGGAGAGACTGATGACCTACAGTCTATCCAGCGGCACCTTAGAATACTCCACTGCAGACAAAAAGGACCAACTGGTTAACTAAAAACTCTATTATTATTATTATTATTAGAGACAGAGTCTCGCTCTGTTGCCATGAGCCAGGCTGGAGTGCAATGGTGCAATCTTGGCTCACTGCAACCTCCACCTCCTGGGTTCAAGCAATTCTCCTGCCTCAGCCTCCTGAGTAGCTGGGACTACAGGCACGTGCCACCATGCCCAACTAACTTTTGTATTTTTTTAGTAGAGACGGGATTTCACCATGTTGGCCAGGATGGTCTCGATATCTTGACCTCATGATCCACCCAGCTCGGCCTCCCAAAGTGCTGGGATTACAGGCATGAGCCACCGTGCCCGGCCTAAAAACTCTATTATTTATGAAAAATCCATATCCCTAGCACAGTGCCAAAGAAGATGAATGAATAATTGAATTAAACAAGAATGGCTGAGAGCTAAGTTAACTGACCAGTGTAATAGATGCCTTTATTTTGGGGAATTCATTTATTTAATAACTCTCAAAGCAATCATGTTTATTAAGTCAGTATGGGCTGGGCGTGGTGGCTCACACCTGTAATCCCAGCACTTTGGGAGGCCGAAGCAGGTGGATCACGAGGTCAAGAGATTGAGACCATCCTGGCCAACATGGTGAAACCCTGTCTCTACTAAAAATACAAAAACTGGGCATAATGGCACGCGCCTGTAGTGCCAGCTACTCGGAGGCTGAGGTAGGAGAATCACTTGAACCCGGGAGGCTGAGGTTGCAGTAAGCTAAGATTGTGCCACTGCACTCCAGCTTGGTGACAGAGAGAGACTCAATCTCAAAAAAATAAATGAATAAATAAAAATAAGAGTCCGTATGGCCATTGTATAAATGAGGAAATCAGGAAATCTTTCATTCCCAATTCTGCTACATATTAACTGTGTAATAATAAATCCAGAATTATCTATATGATAATTGGTATTTCTAATCCTTAGTTTCCTAATCTGTCAGTGGTTAGAATCAAGTGAGAGAACACATCTGAGAATATATTAAAATGACTGGGCAGAACTTAGTTAATGTCATTGTTAAGCATAAATTCAGCACTGAATTGAATCAATGGTTTAAAGTTTTGGTTCTGCAGCCATACTACCTGGGTTTGAGTCTTGGCTCTGTCAGTGTGATCTAGGGCAAGTTACTTAACCCCTTTGTGCCTCAGTTTCCTCATCTGAAAAATGGGGATAATAATATTACCTACCAAATTGGGTTATTATGAAGACTAACTGAATTACTTCATGGAAAACGTTTTGAACAATGCCTAATACATTTTAAGGGGTCAGTAATTTAGCTGTCATCATCATTATTATTATTGTTACATGAGACAGAGCTAATATTTTAAGGTTTTCAAGCTCTAAATCCTAGAATGTTTCCATCACACCAAAACAATCATTACACCTGTCTAGGAGGATATACATACCCTGCTTAAGGTGACAAGATTTACACAAATGAAATAAACAGCACACTGCATGATAATACAGGAGTCCATCCTTAACTATGTACCCCTTTTATAGTCTGGCTGCTCAGACTTCTAGCAGGTTGAATTTTAATCACTACCCTTAAAAAAATTGCTGCCTAGATAACCTAGTAAGCATTCAGAGGAAGATGGGCAAGTTATTAGGAGCCTGGAACTTTCAATCTGGAAACCATTTAATCTAGAAAAGAGAATTCTAGATGGGCATGGGAGTGGGACAGCTTGATGGCTGTTGCTGGCTTTGACATTATACACAAAAGAGTATGTTTTCTTTGTTACTCTGGAGAGAAAAATTAAAGCCCCGTGTGGGAATTATAAAAGAAGTAGCTATCAGCTCAATTTTGAAAAAGAACTTTCCTGCCTTTGGTGGTCTCTAATGGGACAATTGATTACCTCTCAAGAAGTGTGTTCCCTGTCACTAGAGTTTTTGCAGTAGAACCAATTTTCTTTCAGGGCTGTTATGCCCATCAAATCAGGTGAAATAGTGAATAGAAAAGCATTTACCAAACTTTAAGCTGCTATGAAATTGTAAACATTATTATAAGCTGTATCAGGACTTACTTCTGTGGCATAGTTTGAATTATATGGCAAGAGAGATGTTTTCCCTACTTAATAAGTGTCTTTATGCACTTTAGTTATAATATTCATTGAATAAAATCAATATACTAGGCTGGGTGTGGTGGCTCATGCCTGTAATCTCAGCACTTTGGGAGGCTGAGGCAGGTGGATCACTTGAGGTCAGGAGTTCAAGACCAGCCTGGCCAACATGGTAAAACCCTGTCTCTACTGAAAATACAACAATTAGCTGGGCGTGGTGGTGCACGCCTGTAATCCCAGCTACTCAGGAGGCTGAGGCAGGCGAATCACTGGAGCTCGGGAGGTAGAGATTGCAGTAAGCTGAGATCATGCCACTGCACTGCAGCCTGGGCAACAGAGTGAGACTCTATCTCCAAAAAAAAAAAAAAATTTAATATACTAATGAATAAAATAACTTTAAAATTGTTCTCCTGCTTGGAAACACTTGGTTAGCTATTGGTTTATGTTGATGTTACAGTCTGGAATAAACACTTAAAAATTAAGCAATTCATGCTTATCATGAATTCAAAATGGCCCTCTCTAGTCAGTAAGATCACGCATCGTTACTGATTTTCACCATCCTGGGGCAGATTTGGGCATTTTGGAGTGGGCCAGAATACAGCCTGGCTCCTGGTTTATAGGTTGGTGGAGGCTAGGCTAGAGACTAATTCTGTCCTATCTGGATGAAAATGCTTCTGACCATATACAGCCACTCCTTTTACAAATGCATAACATCACAGTGTCTATAAAACCTTCCCTGATGCCTAGAGTTGTTGGGTACCCTCTTCCACCCTCTTCTTCACCTTGATGGGTCATTCGATGTTTTGCCTTCTCCCACACTTAAGAGGTGAAATTAGCTTTCTGCAGAAAGACCACCTAAGCGATGGTTTATAAACTGGGGACAGGGACAGGGACTTTGCTGAATGGTACTAGGCACATATGTACATATGGGAGTGGTGGGAAATGGGCCTAGAAATTGGGATCAGACTCTAGAAAGGAAATAAAAGCTTTAGGGGTATGGGCTTCATCCACTGAAGGTTTTGAGGTGGGGAACAGATATTGTTAGAGAGTGTTCATACAAGAACCCCCCAAACAGGAGTTTGTGAGGCCAGAACTGAGGAACAAGCTAGGAAGGCTCTACTGTTGGTGGAAAGGGAAATGTCCACTGAGTTACAGGCCACATTGTCTTCTCTCCTCCATTAAAGGTAAGCCATTCACAAGAAGAAAACACAGCTTCTAATGCAGCACTTGCCAAGGCCTCTGCCCTGAACTCACATTTTGCTTGGCAAAACACAATGGAACTGTCTGCCTAATGGGCTCATCTGGAACTCCCACGCCTCCACAAGGCAGTGGTTGGTTGGCCCCTTTCAGCACTAGGGGCAGAACAGCCAGGCACTGGGGGCTGAAAGCTACTCACGGGCTCCTCCCACATGAAATATGATTTCATATTCTGTGTTGCCCTTTGGGCTTCTTGGTGTCAATGCCATCCATGAGGAATCTTTGGATTACCGTACTAAGCTGACTGCATCCTTTTCTTCATTTCACTTGGTTCGTGAACTCGAATTGGAATTTACCCATGGCATGTATTTTGATCTTGTCACAGTCTCTTCTGACAGCACTGTTGCACAACTGAGTTTTATGTGCTATTTGATGGAATATTTAACGGGCAATGGATTTTCATATATAATACACATAATTTAATAAATTATTCTATGATACAAAATTATGCTTCCTGAAAAAAAAAAAGTTAAACCCTAATAAATTGTCAATGTAGAGGACCCTGGCAACCTATCAGCAGGGCATTAATCAATACTGGAGAGGGTCCTTACTTTGACTCCCTGATACTGTAGTTACCTAGTAGGAGTTATTTCTCTTTTTCCTTTAAATGTTCATTTGAAATGTAAACGTATATCATGAGAGGTCTCTATGAAAGGGGCCTTTTATTCACAAGCAGTAGAAATCTGAGATTCATGAGAATAAGGAATTTGGGCGGGGAAGAAAGACTTGCCAATAGATGAAGAAAAACTTGCTGCATGACAGACAGATCATTGCAACTGGCGCTTAAAAAGCCAGGAAGGTGCATTAACATTCATTCCCAAGTACCTTTTAAATCTTCCAGGCTGTGAAGCAACAGAAATCTAACTGGAATATAGAGGGAGAGGAGGTAGAGTAACAAAGCCTCGGATTGCACCCAGAGCGCTCTGGTTAGTCATGCCTGAGTGTGTCATCTGCCCTGTCAGATCTTGATAAGCATCATGGAATTAGAAAAGCCATTCAGGTTCTATGCCTGCAAAATTCCAGCCTCACTTTCCTGTAAAAAGCAAATGCTTTATTTGCAGAAATCACATTTCTTTTTTCTTGAGGGCAAGTTGTTTTGTTTGTTTAAAAAGCAGTCTGAGTGCATGTGTGTGTGTGGTTATATTTAAATCCTCATTGGAACTCAAATAGCTTTTGTCTCCTTCTTATTCACGGTGACCCCATTTGTTTATATGGAAAGAAACTCAGGTTCGTTGGTTGGTTGGCTGATCTTGTCCTTTGAAGTTGGAAGCAGTGACTTCCAGAAGCCAACGTCATGGCAAATCAGATGCTGAGAAATTGTAACATAGGTCATCAGTCCAGACTGTGCTTGAACCATCTTTAAACTAGGAAAAGACAAGAAACACGTTGAAGGCATTTGTATCAAATATTAAAATGGCTCCCTTTCACTAAAGGGAATGGCTTCCTTTCACCGGTAGTGGTGCAGCTGTTATAGGAACTCCCTTTTCCTTGCAGAGAATGTAAAACCCTACATCTGTTATGAAATCCACGTGTATGCACTCTCAGGGTATCAAAGAGGATGCAGCTCCACGCTAGGTAACTCCAAGCACGAAGGTGAGTCTTGAGACCTTTTGCCAAATTTTGCTTTAGTTTAATGATTTGGATTTGTAGGGTGACAGAAGCCTCCTGTGCCCTACTTTACAGCACCACAGAGTGGCCCCCACATTAATGCCATCACAGAGGAAAAGGGAAGCGTTTTAATTTCATGGAACAGCATTCCAGTCCAGGAACAAATGGGCTGCCTCATCCATTACAGGATATATTGGAAGGAACGGGACTCCAACTCCCAGCCCCAGTTCTGTGGTATGTGTGAGAACCAAATGCAGTGGGTGGGACCTTCTTGTTTGCATGTCAGGAAAACACAAGGAGGTGTGCATGTATGTCTACATAGAAGTGCTAGTGTCATGCCTGGCACATAGGCAGTGCTCCATAAATACTTGTGAAATTAGCTGAGTGAAGAATTAGAAAAGACATCTAAACACACACACAGAAAGTTATTGAATATGTTATATGGCAAGCAAATTGCTAAGGATAGAGAAATGAAGTAAATGGACTAGCTCTCAAGGTGCTTACTCAGATGGAGAGACAGCATTTCAATAAATAATAAAGGTATTTCAATACCGTATAGACTTCTTTTTTAGACAGTGCCTCACTCTGTAGCCTAGGCTGAGTGCAGTGGTACAATCACAGCTCACTGCAGCCTCGACCTCCCTGGGTTCGAGCAATCCTGCCTCTGCCTCCCAAGTAGTGGGAACTACAGGTTCACGCCACCATGCCAGCTAATCTTTAAATTTTTTTCGTAGAGAAGGGGTCTCCCTGTGTTGTCCAGGCTGGTCTCCAACTCCTGGGCTCAAGTGATCTGCCTACCTCGGCCTCCCAAAGTTCTGGGATTACAGGTGTGGGCCGCAGTGCCCCACCAATCCTGTATAGACCTTGAGGTTCACAAGAAATGCATTTGGAGAACTCTTAAATACCCACATTTGCAATTACTATTATAGCATATTATTTTCTTCTTAAAATGGAAAAAAATATGATACAGATTAAGTAACCCTTTATAGCCCAAAATGATTCTGTAAGTATAAAACTAAAGCAATTAGAGTCAAGTCTGGCTAGAGGATCACTGAGCCAAGAGGCAGAGGTCCCTGTAAGCGGAAATCGCACCATTGCACTCCAGGCTGGGTGACAGAGCTAGAGTCTGTCTCAAAAAATAAAAAACAGGGGGAGAGGGGGAAGAAAAGTACACAGAAGGGATATAATGTCATAATCCAGGGCTGACAACTACCTATTGCATTTGGCAACCAGAAATCAATGGTGAATTCACAAGGGTACTTTCTAGAGAACGGTAGGAGGTGGTAGGTTGAGGAGGAGGGAGAAACACTTCACAATAGCAAAGCAAGAGGGTGTTCTGCTTTGATGGCCCCATCTTACTGCTGTCTCAGCACCACTGACCAGGTAGCTGTATTAAGGGCACGTGTGGAGCACAGTAGGGGAAAAAAATGAAGGGCCTGCCTGGGCAGAAGAGGTAAGGTGTAGAGCCAAGGAGTGGCCTGGGTATCTGCACTGCAGTTAGTCACATGGGCGGTTCTGTGCATGGCCACTCCTCTGGACGCTTGTCCATATCACTGTGTGCACCAGTAGAGCCATGGCCAGCACACTGTTCTACTGGAGAACACATTAGACTTTGCTGCTACCTAGCAGTCTTCCCAACAGTCTCTAGGCATCTTAAGGGAAGAAGCCACAGCAATTTGCTCACCACTGTCTCCTCATACCTAGAACACAGTCAGACACAGTAGGTGCTTCATAAAAGCAGCTGAATACCACTCTACTCTTTGTTAAATCCAATGGAGATTGTTAGATAAAAATTTGTTTCCAATAGCAGTGTAGCTGTTTTCCCTAGTACCACCTGACCTTCCTATCGACAGCCTTTCCAATGACTGGCAACTATCACATCTTCCTACACTGGTGCCTTTATCACTGAACCACCCTGAGTCTAAGTTTTCAGACTGCCAAGGATTGAATGGCCTCTTTTATCTCTGCCAGAGATCACAGCCCAGAGGGAGCAGGACCAGTATTTCCTGCTTTACTTCTTGACTTCTTTCTCCTGTTACACAACTCAGCCTATTTTGCCAACTAAACTGCTGACATCATCATCCTCCTCACTGCCTCTTCCCCCACAGAGCTTCTATTTTTGTTCTTCTAATATGTGCGCATATGTATGTATATAAACTTTATTGGCCCAGCAACCCATACAAATCCCTTCCCTTCTGTTCCAAGGTCTCATTTCACTCCCAGAGTTAAGGATGCCCTCACACAGTTGGACAGCTGATTCCCTGATGCTTGCTGATGTTTTGCTGCAGCAAGAGGAACAGAGGGTCTCTCTAAAATTAATCTTTTAATCCCCTGCTTTAGGACTAGAGAAAGGGCTTTTTGAGCTCAATCATATGGCTTAAGACTATGCAAGCAATTTCACCAGGCTAGAGTAGACTTGAGAAATTTCCACAAGGACTTTTCTCAACAGAATGTAAAATACAGAAACTGCTCTGATAGTCATGGTGAATAAATTATCTGCATAGGCCTCAATCCCTCTGGGTGGAGTACAGGTAATATTATAGGACTTCATCTTGCTGATTACTCATAGTAAGCAGGGATGGCATAATGGAAGGGGTCTTTTCCTCATTAGATAGTGGACTCTTTGAGGCAGATTCTATGCTTTTTGTATTGTCAGTGCCTTGTCCAGTGTAGGCGCTCATATTTATGACTGTTGAAATAACTTCAGCGTGCAAGACATCTCTGACTTGCCCTGCAGTTTGTGAGCCAGTATATGTTGAGTATATGATGCTGAGTTCTAGTTTTCCCTTTCACCAGCATAGATGAGGTCATCTCAATGAGCTAGCAGATGTGAAAGGAAAATAAAATCTCAAGACCCCAAACTCACTATGCCAAAAGGAAAAATAAGCTTGGGAACTGAGTCATGCAAAAACTGCCTTTCTTTTGTTACCAGATAGCTGTAACTTCACATGCTTACTTTATGTCAAATGTGGATTTACTGAGCTCCAGAGGAATGCGTAATTGACCATTTCTCTACCCCTTCTTTCACATGTAAAATGTAGATTCACTGAGTGCTAATCAAAGCCTCACAAGACCACCTGCCTCACTGCCTATCTTCCCCACCCCGTACCCATTTTTTCCTTTCCACTTTCCCCTCTCTTTCCTTTTCAAATATTGAAGTCCTCAGCACAGGTCACAGATCCCACTGTAATTTGTGTTTCTTTTCAACCTCAACCTCAACTTTGGCAAAATGAACCTCAAAACCAGTTGAAATGTGGCAGGGTGCGGTGGCTCATGCCTATAATCCCAGCACTTTGGAAGACCAAGGCAAGTGAATCACCTAAGGTCAGGAGTTCAAGACCAACCTGGCCAACATGGTGAAACCCTGTCTTTACAAAAATACAAAAATCAGCCAGGTATGATGGCGGGTGCCTGTAATCCCAGCTACTCAGGAGGCTGCCGCAACAGAATCGCTTGAACCCAGGAAGTGAAGGTTGCAGTCAGCCAAGATTGTGCCACTGCACTCCAGTCCAGGCGACAGAGTAAGACTGTCTCAAAAAAAAAAAAAAAAAAAAAAGAAAGAAACTTGTCTCAGTATTTTTTTCTAGTTGACACAGGCTACTTCTGCCAAAGCGTTGGCCTTGACTCTGCCATCCGCCCCACGTTTTGAAAGGTCACTCCAAAATCCACACCCAGCAGGTCACTGGAAAAGTTTGCCTATTTACTAAAGACTACCTATACTTGTGTTTCTTAGATTTAAAAAATAGCATCAGTGCATTACTCAAAACACAAAATCTTCCCTACAGAGAAAACTGCAGGGGTATTGAGAACATAAGGAGCTGGTAATCTAGGTTTACAGCTGCCAAATAAATCTAATGGAAGTAGCATTGCTCTAGTTTTTAATGATTTTATGTCAAATTGAAGAAGATCCTCATATTACACCCTATAAGCTCAGGGCCCAGAGCCTACAAATGGAAAAGTTCAAAATCAGAGTTTAAAAATGTTAAGTGAATGTCTGTTTCATTAATTGCTCAACTTTCCTTTCTTAAAAATTCCATAGGCTGGGTGTGGTGGCTCAGGCCTGTAATCCCAGCACACTGGGAGGCCAAGGTGGGCGGATCACTTGAGGCCAGGAGTTGGAGACCAGCCTGGCCAACATGGCGAAACCTCATCTCCACTAAAAATACAAAAATTAGTCAAACATGGTGGCACACACCTGTAGTCCCAGCTACTTGGGAGACTGAGGCAGGACAATTGCTTGAACCCAGGAGGCAGAGGTTGCAGTGAGCAGAGATCAGGTCACTGCACTCCAGCCTGGGCGATAGCGTAAGACTCCATCTCAAAAAAAATACAAAATACAAACTTCTATAACCGACCAGAGGCTGTGGCTCATGCTTGTGATCCCAGCATTTTGGGAAGCTGAGGCAGGCAGATCACTTGAGGTCAGGAGTTCAAGACCAGCCTGGGCAACATAGTGAAACCCCATTGCTACTAAAAGTATAAAAATTAGCTGGGTATGGTGGCACATGCCTGTAGTCCCAGCTACTTGGGAAGCTGAGGCAGGAGAATTGCTTGAACCCAGAAAGCAAAGGTTGCAGTGAGCCAAGATCGCATCACTGCACTCCAGCCTGGGCAACAGAGCAAGACCCTGTCAAAAAAAAAAAAAATTCCATAGCCTCAAAAACAATTGGTACATTTAACTTTCCTCCTCCAGAATTCCCAAATAAGCCTGATAAATACTAGAAATATTATCATCATTGGAAATAAAGGGAGGGAGTTAGCTATAGCTAAATAATTTCAAAAGCAAAATAACAAAAAAATGTATTCAAAAGATTTTACCTCAAAACACATACAAAAAAGAAAAAAGATTTTACCACCAAAAAATAATTTGTTTGATATGCTGTGGAGTGAGAGGTCCATAAATGACAATGTAGAGGGCCTATTAAAGTATTAAGTACTGAGGAATTTGGACTATTTTAAAATAGCAAAATGCTTTTTCCTTCTAAATTAAATGAAGCATTAAAGAGTAAAAATGAGTAAAAGCCTATATTAAAAGTCATATCCTTCAATATGTGCCTGTCTTCCTTTATCTTTATCTTCCTTTCAGAAATTCCCTATAGAGTTTCCCAAAATTCACATCCAATAAATAGCCTGCAGCCCCGAGTGACATATGTCCTGTGGATGACAGCTCTGACAGCTGCTGGCGAAAGTTCCCAAGGAAATGAGAGGGAAATTTGTTTGCAAGGTGAGCGGCAATGTTAAGGATGGTGAGTCCACCGTGGATTCTTGCATAGGCATGCACTCCCACTACATTTGGCATAGAGATGATCAGGTTTTCTTTAATTCACTAATAACTTTCTTGCTGTCACTTTGCACTTGCTGTTGCTTCTAAATAGAATGTTTACCACTCTACTATCTTCTTCTTGGAGACAGTGTCTATTCAGGTTTCAAAATTCATCAGAAATGCTTTCTCATTCAGGAAGCCTTCCCAAATGCTCCTCCATAATGCACTTACATTTAACTCCTACTCAAAACTCTGAATCCAGTAGGCTGGGACTGATATCTGCTTATCTCTGTCTTTAAGGCCTAGCATGGTGCCCAACACATAGTACTTTCTCAGCAAGCATCTGTTCCATGAATGATCAGAAGCACATCAACAATAATAATAGCAGCTATTGCATATGCAACAGTCATTCTGTTAAGCACTTTGCATACTACATTAATTTGCTGGAGCTGCTATAATGAAGCACCATAAACTACGTGGCCTAATCAACAGAAATCTATTATCTTATAGTTCTAGAGGCTAGAAGTCCAAGATCAAAGTGTCAGCAGGGATGATTCCTTTGGAGCGCTATGAGAGAGAATCTATTCCAGGCCCTCTCCTCTCTTCCAGTAGTTTGCAGGCAGTCATTGATACTACTTGCTTGTAGGTCTCTGCTTTCATCTGGCATTCTCCATGTGTCCAAATTTTCTCCTTGTTATAAGGACACCAGTCATATTGGATTAGGGGCCCACTCTACTCCAGTATGACCTCATCTTAACTAATTATATCTGCAATTACCCTATTTTCAAATGAGGTCACATTCTGAGGCTGGGAGTTTAGGGCTTCAACATAGAAATTTGAGCATCACACAGTTCAACCTATAACACATACTTTTGCTAATTTTTCCTTACCAAAATTATATGGTTACACCTATCCCATCCTATCAGACACTATGAAATGAATGAAAAAATGAAAGATTATCATGTCTTTTTTAAAGTGAAGTGACTAACTAAGGTACAGAAAGATTACCCAAGGTCATGGAAGTGGTAAGAGGCAGAACTACAAATTAAACTCAGATTTTAGTTGCTTAAATTATGTTAAATTTGAGTTTGTTGAATAAGTGACCCAGCTAGCATGGGCTTCCCTCCATCAGCTAAGTTACACTGTTCTCTCTAGCAATGCTTATTTGCATCTGCTCTAAGCATAAAACAAGCTGTTCTTGCTTTGTGACATGAAGCATCAAGTTAATCATTTAAGAGACTTTGTTGTTCTATGCCAGGAAACTCTCCACTGGGAAACTGACAAGACTTCTCATCTCTCCAGCACTCCCATGAAAGTTAACTTGCTCAGTTAATGTAGATTAAGGACTCAGACAAAACTTAGCCCGAATCATGGTACACACCTGTAATCCCAACTACTCAGGAGGCTGAAGCAGGAGAATCACTTGAATCCAGGAGGCAGAGGTTGCAGGGAGCTGAGATCACACCACTGCACTCCAGCCTGGGTGACAGAGTGAGACTTTGTCTCAAAAAGAAAAAAAGAAAAAGGACTTAGCATCCTTCTACTGGTCCTACTCCAAACGTGTTCCATCTGCCCAGAAAAGAAAGCAGATGCTGAAGAAACATGAGATTTGGCCAAGTGCCATGGCTCACCCTATAATCCCAGCAATTTGGGAGGCCAAAGTGGGAGGACTGAGCACAGGAGTTCAACATCAGCCTGGGCAACATAGCAAGACCCCATCTCGATTAAAAAAGAAAGAAAGAAAGGCCAGAGCCTCCTGATTGTATGGGGTAGAAAAAAGATTGCCTCCATTAACTTCTCTATTCAGCCCTTTGACACTTCTCATGGGCCCTAACAAGTCACTGACCTCTAGCTCCTCCTGTTCACTCTCCCTCCCAACCTGTTTTTCATTCAATCCGAAGAGTCTGCAAGACTCCAGATGCTAGCATTACTTCTCTTGTTGTAACTCCTCAGTGGTTCCCCAAGGGCCTTCAAGCTAGAACTCAAACTCCATATTTGCCAGGTCCACATGGTCCTGTTTACCCATCTAGTTTGATCCTTTGCCACACACTTCAGCGTTCATTATGGAGCAAGACCAGACTTCCTGCAGTTGCCTGAAAGCACTGGCTGTTCCCTCCTTCCATGCCTTTGCATAGTTCTTTTTATCTGGGCTAGATAGGTCTTATCTAGATAGGATAAGACCAGCCCAGATAAAAAGAACTTATCCTATTTAGATAGGATAAGACCAGCCCAGATAAAAAGAACCTAAATGGATAAAAATTAGCTTATCCATTTAGCTGACTCCTATTCATCCTCCAACTCTACTTTTTTTTTTTTTTTTTTTTTTTTTTGAGACAGGGTCTTACTCTGTTGCCCAGGCTGGAATATAGTGGCATGATCATAGCTCACTGCATCCTTGAAATCCTGAGCTAGGCCAGGCGTGAAGGCTCATGCCTGTAATCCCAGTACTTTCGGAGGCCGAGGCAGGTGGATCTCAAGGTCAAAAGTTCAAGAACAGCTTAACTAACATGGTGAAACCCTGTCTCTACTAAAGATACAAAACAAATTAGACAAGTGTGGTGGCACATGCCTGTAATCCCAGCTACTCAGGAGGCTGAGATAGGGGAATCACTTGAAACCGGGAAGCAGAGGTTGCAGTGAGCTGAGATGGTACCACTGCACTCCAGCCCAGATGAAAGAGTGAGACTCTGTCTCAAAAAAAAAAAAAAAATCCTGGGTTCAAGTGATCCCCGTGCCTCAGCCTCACAAGTCGTTGAGACTATAGATTCATGCCACCATGCCCAGCTCATCACCTCTAAACTTTTGACCTTGTGCCTTTTGCAAAACCTTCCTCTGCTACTTGTGAGCCAGTTTTCCATGCTGTTCTCTGCTACACTGCTGTGGACATTGCATACACCCATTTTCATATATATCCCATGTTAATTAATCCGTTCTCACACTGCTATAACAACATACCTAAGACTGGATAATTTATAGAGGAAAGAGGTTTAATTGACTCACAGTTCTGCCGGGCTGGGGAAGCCTCAGGAAACTTACAATCATGGCAGAACAGAAAGCAAACACGTCCTTCTTCACAAGTTGGCAGTAAAGAGAAAAATGAAAGCCAAGTAGGGGAAAGGCCCCTTATAAAACCATCAGATTCTCATGAGACTTCACTCACTATCATGAGAACAGCATGGAGGTAACTGCCCCCATGATTGAATTACCTCCCAGTGGGCCCCTCCCACCACATTTGGGTATCATGAAAACTACAATTCAAGATGAGATTTGGGTTGGGACACAGCCAAACCATATCATTTCATCCCTGACACTTCCCAAATCTCATGTCCTCACATTTCAAAACACAATCATGCCTTTCCAACAGTCCCCCAAAGTCTTAGCTCATTCCAGTAACAGTCCAAAAGTTCAAGTCCAAAGTCTCATCCGAGACAAGTCCCTTCCACTTATGAGCCTGTAAAATCAAAAACAACCTAGTTACTTCCTAGATACAAAGGGGGTACAGGCATTGGGTAAATACACTCCTTCTTCCAAATGGGAGAAATTGGCCAAAACAAAGGGGCTACAGGCCCCATGGAAGTCCAAAATCCAATAGGGATTTCATTAAACCTTAAATCTCCAAAATGATCTCCTGCCTATAGCCACTTATGCCTAGTGTTCCATTATTGGAACACTAAGCATATGGGAGTTTTTTATATCCTACTGCTCAAGGTCATCACCAAGGTCTGATTTTTCACTCATGCAAAAATTCAAAAAATTGCAACCTCAGGCATAAATGGGTTAATTTGATGTCTCACATCAGGTCATGCTGATTCAAGAGGTGGGCTCCCACAGCCTTGGGCAGCTCCACCCCTGTGGCTTTGCAGGGTATAACCCCCTCCTAACTGCCTTCATGGCTTGCATTTCCATGTGCATGGTGCAAGCTGTCAGTGGATCTACCATTCTAGGGTCTGGAGGATGGTGGCCCTCTTTTCACAGCTCTACTAGTGAAAAGGACTCCGTATAGGGGCTCGACCCCACATTTCTCTTCTACACTGCCCTAGTAGAGGTTCTCCATGAGGGCTCTGCCCCTGCAGCAAACTTCTGCCTGGGCATCCAGGCACTTCCATACTTCCTCTGAAATCTAGGTGAAGTTCTCCAAACCTCAATTCTTGACCTCTGTGCACCCACAGGCCCAATACCACATGGAAGCTGTCAAGGCCCAGGGCTTGCACCCTCTGAAGCATCAGCCTGAGCTGTATGTTGGCCACTTTTAGCCAAAGCTGAAGCAGTCAGGATGCAGGGCACCAAGTCCCAAGGCTGCACACAGAAGGGGGGTCCTGGACCTGGCCCTGAAAACCATTTTTCCCTCCTAAGCCTCCAGGGCTGTGATGGGAGGGGCTGTCATAAAGGTCCCTGACATGCTTTGGAGACATGTTCCCATTGTCTTAGTGATTAACATTTGGCTCCTTGTTACTTATGCAAATTTCTGCTGCCACCTTGACTTTCTCCCCAGAAAACAGGGTTTTCTTTCCTATTGCATCATCAGGCTGCAAATTTTTCAAACTTTTATGCCTTGCTTCCTCTTGAATGCTTTGCTTCTTAGAAATTTTTTAGAATACCCTAAATCATCTCTCTCAAGTTCAAAGTTCCACAGATCTCTGGGGAAGGTACAAAATGCCACTAGTTTCTTTGCATAGCAAGAGTAATCTTTCTCCAGTAAAAGGTTCCTCATCTCCAACAAGTTCCTCATCTCCATCTGAGACCACTTCAGCCTGGACTTTATTGTCCATTTCACTATCAGCATTTTGGTCAAAGCCATTCAACAAGTCTCTAGGACTCTCCAAACTTTCCCACATTTTCCTGTCTTCTGAGCCCTCCAAGTCGCTAGGAAATTCCAAACTTTCCCGTATTTTCCTGTCTCCTTCTGAGCCCTCCAAACTCTTTCAACCTCTGCCTTCACCCATTTCCTAAGTTGCTTCCACATCCTCAGATATCTTTACAGCAGTGCCCCACTCTCTATGGTACCAATTTACTTACTGTATTAATCTGTTCTCAAGCTGCTATAAGGACATACCTGAGACTAGGTATGTTTCCTGAGGGAGGTCTCAGGAAACTTCCAATCATGGCTGAAAGGAAAGTAAACACGTCCTTCTTCACAAGGCAGCAGGAAAGAGAAGAATGAGAGCAAAGCAGGGGTAAAGCCCCTTATAAAACCATCAGATTCTTGTGAGAAGTCACTCATATCAGAGAACAGTAGCATGGAGTAAATGCCCCCATGATTCAATTGCCTCCCAGCAGGTCCCTCCCACCACATGTGGGGATTATGGTAACTACAATTCAAGATGAGATTTGGGTGGGGACACAGCCAAACCATATCACCATGGCATTGTGGCTTATTGTTTACATGTTCACACATCTGTATCCTACACTATATTCATGACTTCTTTAGATAGCAGAGCCCATGTCCTATTTATCTTTGTATCCTGGCACCCAACAGAGCCTGTTACATGGCTAGTACTCAGCAAGTGCTGGATGAATTAATGGACAATTCCGACAAGTAGTAAAATTATGTAGTTCTTTTCATAGAAAGGAACAGGCACAATTTCAGATATTTCAAAAATTTCACAATTACCCTAGCTAAAGGCTTATCCCATACTTTGCTAAAATTAATAGCTACTGTTTCTTGAGGACCTCCTATCTTCAGACATACTGCCATGTGCTTTAAATATACCATCTCTGATCTTCATAACAACCAGCAAGATACATGTCACCGTTCACATTTTATAGATCAAGAAACGGAAGTCCACAGATTACACATCTGTTAGTGGCAGAGCTGCAACTAGGGCAGGGCTCCCAATTCACAACTGTGCTTTGCATTCTGTACCTCCTTTCTTTCTGCCCCTGTGAGTGGGAGGAGCCCTGTAGGGCCAGAGCTCCTCTTAGAATAATAGAATTGGTTCCCTTAGGATCCCATTTCTCACACTGCATAGACAGAAATGAACTGATCTTGTTCCTGAGCACAGCTGCCCAGGAGCTGTGGGTAAAACCCAGAGGGCTCATACACCAAACAAGATTTTGAAATGTTCACTGACAATAACTCACTCGGTCACAGGATTCCCTCACTTTTCAGGTAAAGCCAATTGGATGGCATTTGTGGCACCAAGCATTTGCATTGCTATCATCCTGGTGGGCATTTTCTCGACGCATTACTTCCAGCAAAAGTGAGTTGGTTACACCTGCCAATTTGGTAAATGAGGTTTTTAAAAAATAATAATAGCTGTTGCTGCCATGGGTCAGGGAAATGGACTCTCACACATTCCTGGTGAAAGACTAAACTTATTTAACCATTTTGGGTAATAGTATGTGTCAAATCCTTAAAAATATACTTTTGATCTAATAATCTCTAACTAGAAATGTATTCTGAATATATATATGTGAGATATATATATATTATCTTATATATATAATTTTTTTTAGATGGAGTTTTGCTCTTGTCGCCCAGGCTGAAGTGCAATGGTGTGATCTCAGCTCACTGCAACCTCCACCTCCCGGGTTCAGGCGATTCTCCTGCCTCAACCTCCCAAGTAGCTGGGATTACAGGTGCCGGCCACCACACCTGGCTAATTTTTGTATTTTTTATTAGAGATGGGGTTTCATCATGTTGGCCAGGCTGGTCCCGAACACCTGATCTCAAGTGATCTGTCCCCCTAAGCCTCCCAAAGTGCTGGGATTACAGGTGTGAGCCACCTAGCCTATTCTGTTATAAATGTCTGCAGATATTTCATGGAAAATATGTTCACTGAAATAATTTTTGGAAAAGGAAAATATTTGAGACAACCTAAATGTTCAATGATAAGGGATTGGTTAACTAAATCCTGATATATCTTGTACTATAACATATTACACATCCATGAAATATTATGTAGAAATTAAATGGTATGAACAATATTTACTGTGTTCCATTTAAAAGGCAGCCTGCCAAACAATATGTACTTTCATTTCTTAAAAACAGTGCATACACATACATGCAAACGTAAGATATCTCAATTAGCATTAAATTTGGTTATATATAATATAAAAGCCAAAATAACATGACTGAGGCTGGGCACAGTGGCTCATGTCTCTGTAATCTCAGCACTTTGGGAGGATGAGGCAGGTAGATCACTTCAGGTCAGGAGTTCGAGACCAGCCTGGCCAATGTGGTGAAACTCTGTCTCTACTGAAAATACAAAAATTAGCCAGCTAGGGTGGTGCACACCTGCAGTCCCAGCTACTCAGGAGGCTGAGGCATGAGAATTGCTTGAACTCAGGAGGCAGAGGTTGTAGTGAGTTGAGACTGTGTCACTGCACTCCAGCCTAAAACAGCGATAATAACAAAAAAATACTGTGGTCTTTCCTTTGAGGTAAAGCTGCAAGAAAAGAAAACAAAACCGTGGTCCTTTAGCCAAGTGCATTGCCATCCTAATAAATCTGGGTCCTCTTCCTAAGAAGGAGGGGAAAATGAATATTGAATGGCAATTACTTTCTGCCCCAAGGATATAAACCACAATTTTAATAATGTTTACATCTGGGGATAGAATTGTAGGTGATTTTAGTTTTTCTTGATTAACTATATTTTCTAAAATTTCCTTAGTAAACATGTATTATGTTTCAAAGGAAAGATTTTTAATGAGTTGGTTATTCAATACAAAGTTTTCTTCAAATGCTGTGTAAGGTAAGAGAAGAAGTCAAAATAAAACTAACTGAAAGTCATTGTACCAGCCATTGAACTTGTCTAACAGGCTGCACATTTATTGAAGATCTAACGTGTGATAGATACTTCAAAGCAGAGCTCTCTTTAGATAGACTTTGAACAAGTTTAACTCAAAAGGAGTCAACTAGGATCACATGCATCCTCTTCATGGAAATTGTGAAGACCAGTTACAATGCAGGCTAAACTGCCTTTAAAAACAAAAAAGAGAGAGGGCTGGGCGTGGTGGCTCACACCTGTAATCCCAGTACTTTGGGAGGCTGAGGCGGGCAGACCACGAGGTCAGGAGATCGAGACCATTATAGCCAATATGGTGAAGCCCCGTTTCTACTAAAATACAAAAAATTAGCCAGGTATGGTGGCATGCGCCTGTAGTCCTAGCTACTTGGGAGGCTGAGGCAGGGGAATCACTTGAACCCAGGAGGTGAAGGTTGCAGTGAGCTGAGATCACGCCACTGCAGTCCAGCCTGGAGACAGAGCAAGACTCCACTCCATCTCAAAAAAAAAAAAAAAAGAAAAAAAAGGACCCAAATGTAGTGGCTTAAATAATACTTTATTTCTCTTCCATATGATGGTCTTAAGGTAAGGTTTCCAGATTGGTGGGCAGCTGTGCTCCACAGTCATTTGGAGACCCAGTTTTCTTCCATCTTTTTGGCATACCATCCCTCGGGCATTGTCCTCATCTGCATGATCTCTATGAGATCACAGACACCATTGCTCATACTTCTCTGGAGAAAACCTAGTCACATGGCCACATCTCCTACTTCAAAATGTTAGACAAATTGTAAAGCACACTTAAAAAAAAATCAAAGCTTATTAAAGCCAAGTCTTTTAAAATGTTTCATATTGGTCTTGAACTTTAAAAAAAAAATCTACGTCACATGCATTTATAAGAAATGTTTTTAGGATTTTTCCTTCTACATCATAAAAGACCTGTATTTCCTCTTACTGCCAAATACAACCACTGTTAATAGATATGTCAGATCTTTCCCTATACTTTTTCTTGGCATTTTTAACATGGTTATGTTCAAGCTATTTATACCACTCTGAATCCTCTTTTTTCTTTCAACTGTTCGCATAATAATTTACCTGTCATTACAGACTCTTTGTAAATATTCTAATTAACTAAGTAGCAAGGGTAGGGAACATGTCATCTTCAATGCTCAGCAGGTAGCATTGTGTTGGTCACATATTAGGGGTTCAATCAATGTTTGTTGAATGAAGGCATAGCTGGATACTGATAGAGTGCTAACTATTAGGTTGATCAAAAGTTCCATGGTTTATTTAGTAAACCCCAAGTGGCTGTGTTGTAACTTCACAGAAAACTACTGTAGCCTTGGATGATAAATCATCTTTGTCTTTCAGTGTTTACATTTTACTTATTTACATACAGAAGCAGCCCTTACACTGAAATTACTGCACTGAAAACCTGTGCTTCCATGCCACTGTGTCACACTTAAGCAAATGTCACTGTATTCTTTATCTATAGGGTATTTGTTCTCCTAGAGGCCCTGAGACCTCAGTGGTGTAGCAGAGAAATTCCAGATCCAGCAAACAGCACTTGCACTAAGAAATATCCCATCGTGGAGGTAAGGTATAATGCCTCTGTGGTCAGTCAATGGGGTTCTGGTGATCACCACATCTAAGTTTTCCATTGTAGTTACAAGGAAGCCCGGGTGCTGAGATCCTACCATTGAGCTTAAATTATTCATGCTAAGCTACCACTGAGTCATCACTCTAATTTTTCTTCCTGAACTTAAGAGAAACCATGTGCAGGAATCTTCTGAAGTTTATAATCATAAGACTAAAAGCCCCTTAGCTTTTTATTTCTCAGGATGCCTGACATTCCCCTTCTCACCAAGCTGCTCTCCTGTTCCCCTTACCTAACTTATTTCAGAAGAAGAAAGCAAGATTTTTTTTTTGGCCATTTGTTGAATACTAGCCTGAGCATTGACTCATCCAAAATTCAAGAGAACTGAAGCTTTTGATTTTCCTATCTGAGCATAGAACAGATAAACAGAACCCACGCTATGTTGGTTTGGGCAGGAAGCCAGCATATCATTCCATTGTGCAGAGAAAAGGTTTTAAAGGAGAGGCGGCTCAGCTGGCAGATGAGAGAGCAGAGAGTAAAGGAAGTGAAGGGAGCTGCTGCAGCCCAGGAAAGGAGGTGAGAAAGCTCACAGTGGGCAAGATGGGCCGTCCCTGGTGGAGAGTCTGGAAGTTAAAAGCATCTGAATATGAAGACTACATGTGTTTTTTTTTTGTTTTGTTTTGTTTTGAGACAGAGTCTCTCTGTCACCCAAGCTGGAGTGCAGTGGCACAATCTCAGCTCACTGCAACCTCTGCCTCCCAGGTTCAAGCAATTCTCTTGCCTCAGCCTCCCCAGTAGCTGGAATTACAGGTGCTCACCACCACACCAGGCTAATTTTTTTTGTATTTTTAGTATAGATAGGGTTTCACTATGTTGGCCAGGCTGGTCCTGAACTCCTGACCTTGTAATATACCTACTTTGGTCTCCTAAAGTGCTGGGATTACAGACATGAGCCACCGTACCCGGCCATGAAGACTACATTTAAGGGGAGAAATAGGAGAGAGAAGTGGCAAGCCAATATTCCTCCCATTGCCTGAGGCTTTGACAGCTTCAGGATCCCTTTCCAAGATCTTATAACGCTTCTCACCCAAGACGCTTCTCTTTAACTACCCAGTGTATTCTGTCATTCACACCCTTCCTCGGGCCAGAAGCCAGTGGTCCATAGTCCCAGCCTCTGCTCAAAAAAAAAAAAAAAAAAAAAAAAAAAGAGCGGATCCCAGCACAGCTTCCTTAGGAATTTAAGTCACAACAGTTTAGTGCTTTTGAAATCAAGCCTGGAGGCCACCCCTGCCTCTGCTGCTTACTATGAGTATGACTCTCGGGCAACTTGCCCAACTATCTGAGCCCAAATTTCAGCCACCATAAAACAGGAGTTGACAATTTCATTCTTACATACCACCGTGAGGATCAAATAAGATGCCATGTAAAACACATGGGTCATACAAGACAAAGGTCATTCACCTTCTTCCTGGGAAGACCCATAATTTAAGTCTCCTCTGAGGAATTTTGTCCCTGTCAAGTTACAACTGCAAGAATAGTGATAATAACACAGTTTGTGTATATATATAATATACAGGTTATATATTTATATATTTTATATATTCTATGTCATATAATAATTATATAATATTATTATATAATGATAAATTAATAAATTTATTTTATATTATTTATTTATAATAAATAATATAAATATAAATAATATAATATGAATATAAAATTTATTTTATATTATTTATATTATTAATAAATTTATTTATAATAAATTAAGTCATTATTATAATTTAGATATATTACCTTCTATGTACCAAGCACTTTTGAAAATATTTTTATATGTTAACATTTAACCCATACAACAGCTTTATGAGGTTATATGATTATCATTTTTCATATGAGGAAACTGAGGCATAGAGGACTAAGTAACTTGCCCAACATTAGTGAGTAAATGGTGGATCCTGGACTCACAACCAAGCCGGATCACTGCATTATACATTGTAAAGGATCTTTTATTACGGGGCGAGAAGAGTATTTCTAGCAGTCTACACCTCTGAGCCTAACAGACTTATTAGAGAAAGTAAGACAAGAGGAAGGTGATAGAATTGGTACACGTACACCTAAAGTTGTGTAGCATAAGAGTGTTCACTGCAGCATTATCAATAGAAGCAAAAATCGAGCATAATGGAAAGGTCCACCAGGGGGCAGATTAAACATTTTGAGTACATTCGTACAACAGGATATTAGGCAACTCGTAAAAAAATGAGATAGATCCATATTGCCTAAAGATCTAGAAGACACTTAAAAGTAAAAAGAGCAACATTTATAACAATTGTCTACAGTGGGTTCATTTATATAAAAATGAGGGCAATTTTATACACACTCACACATCTGCAGCATGGGCACAGGATATTTCTGGAAGCCCACTGATACATATGAAATGGGTAATGGTGAAGTAAATGATACATATGAAATGGGTAAAGGGAGGGGGCTGAGAGTATGAGGACCACTTAATTTTCATTACATAGTCCCTTTGAACTTTTAGAATATCTTTTTTTTTTCTTTTTTGAGACGAAGTCTCACTCTGTCGCTGAGGCTGAAGTGCAATGGCATGTGATCTCAGCTTACTGCAACCTCTGCCTCCCAGGTTCAAGCGATTCTCCTGCGTCAGCCTCCCAAGTAGCTGGGACTACAGGCACCTGCCACCATACCTGGCTAATTTTTGTATTTTTAGTAGAGATGGGGTTTCACCATGTTGGCCAGGCTGGTCTTGAACTCCTGACCTCAGGTGATCCACCCATCTTGGCCTCCCAAAGTGCTGGGATTACAGGCATAAGCCACCACGCCCAGCCTAGAATATCTTAAGAAAACTATATACATATTTTTTTTGCAAAAATAACCAGTGAATTAGAAAATTTTTTAAATTAAGCAGCTTAAATATGGCCTTCAGGATGAAGGCCTTGAGATGGCCTTAGAACCCAGTGTGGCTTGACCCTTGAAGGAGGTGCACTGTTTTTAGAAACCAAACTGCTCTCCCGGTGCTAGGCGGAGGCAGACAACAGAAACACAATAGTGTGTCCTTCCCTTCCAGCAAATGTGCTTTGAGCTTTCAGGCCTTCCATCCCCTACTGTTTCTTAAGATGTGGCTACAAAACCATGCGCCCTAAAGCTGTGGAGGAAAAGGCCAAATCATAAAGGGGATCGCTGGAGCCTTATCCAGCTTGTAAAAGCTTAAAATAGTGGCATGAAGTTCCTGAACTGATAGTGGTTTAAGAGGCCTGCCTCCAAGGACTTGGCAGCCAGAGGGCCTGCTTTGTAAAAGACAGGAGAAGCAGCCTCTCAGTGTTGCTGTCGCTCTCATGATGGCAGAGCAAACACCTCACCTTGTGAAAACAACAAGCCATTTCCGCAAGCCTTGTAATCTCTCCCACATCTGCGGTAGCAGCACTTTGGCAGCTCAGCTTCCCAGAGCTGCCAGCTGTTCTGAGCCAGACCAATGTGCCAGGGCCAGTTTGAGCAGTGATCAGAAAAGAGCAGGCTCCCCGAAGTGAAACATGCACATCCTCTAGCTTGGTGGGGCCCTACATGGAAGTCTGTTCTGAGACAGTGCCACTGTTCACTTTCCTGACACTTGTCTTGCCCAAGGCAAGGGAGGGGACATCAGAAGATCCAGATCAAACCCCTCTTGCACAACTTGTCATTGGACAAATCAGAGAACTGAGGCCCCAGAGAGGTCGACTGAGTATTCTCAGGCTACAGTGTCGGAGTTGGGACTAGTCCCCAGGGTGTGCCTTGTCCCAAGGCTATTTTTTGTCATCCTACTCCTCCCGTAAGAGATGGTCCCTGCGCACACAGGGCTTACAGGCATGTAAAGAAAGCGACAGCACAGAGCATTACATGCCAAGAACCTAATGGTGGGTTGCTTCACTGAATAGGCATCCAGGGGAAGGGACAGTCACCAGGGGTCTCGTGGAAGGGGAAGGCGCCAAGCAGGGGAAAGCGGAAGGCACACACAAGCAGGGTGGGGGCTGGTGGTGGAAGCAGAAGTGTGTGGGGCACTGAGAGAAGGGCATGATTAGTAAGACTGGGACAGTGGCTGAAAGAGCAGCTTCTCAAGAGGACCAGGAGGTGGAGGAAGCGCAGGAACCAATTGCAAGGCCAATCCTGACTGTGCATGGGAGCCAAGTCGATACAGGCTCTGGACCTCTGCTTGGGAAATATCAGACAGCCAGTGTGTAGGATTCTTTCTAGGATGCAAGGAGACCCCAATTAAAGCCTAGTTTTTAAAAAAATGTTAATAAAGTGCCAAGGGATTCAGGAATTGGCAGCAAGTTCGGAAAAGAAAGAGATACTACATTGAAGAGCTGGTCACTGGCAGCATGCTAAGAGAAAACAAGGGAGAGAATTTATTAATTAACAAAAGTATAAGCTAATTTTGTCTGTTACAAACAAAATTAGCTAAAGGCAAAAAATGATGAAAATTTCTTCTAAAAATGTTATTCCAAAGTAGTGTTTTTTTTATTTTTATTTTTACTCATCTGTGTGAAATATGACAAAGTAGTCTTCTTAAAAGCAGATCTGACAAGGATATTACCTTGCCTGAAATCTTTCAGTAGTTCTCCCAAGGTCCAAACCCTCTTGCATAATGTAAAACGCACTGTGTGCCGTGATCGCTTCCTATTTCTGAAGCCTCAGGTTACCAGTCATAAGAAATAACGAGCAGGTTCCAGAATACACCAGTCCTCCTTGCCATCACCTCCCTACCTGGAAAATAACACCTATCTCTTAGGACTCAGCTCTTGTGCCCCCTCATCACCTGTTTAGTGTGATCCTAAAGGCTTCCCTGCCTCCTAACCCAGACAGAAGTCTCAGCCTTTCCTTTGCATCTCTGGTGCCCTCTGTCCTTGAGGAAAAGCAAGTAGTACAGCTTGGTTGACATTAGAAATGGGGCCGGGCACAGTGGCTCACACCTGTAATTCTAGCACTTTGCGAGGCCAAGGCAGGCGGATCACTTGAGGCTAGGAGTTCGAGACCAGGCAGGCCAACATAGTGAAACCCCGTCTCTACTAAAAATATAAAAATTAGTTGGGCATACTGGCACACGCCTATAATTCCAGCCACTTGGGAGGCTGAGACACAAGAATCACTTGAACCTGGGAGGCAGAGGTTACAATGAGTCAAGATTGTGCCACTACACTCGAGCCTGGGTGACAAAAAAAGAAACAGGTTGAAGGTTGAGTGGGGTAGTGACTCACTCACTGGCTGGGGGTTGAGAGGAGTCTCTGACTCCTGCTCCTCTGCCTCCTTGACACTGTTAACTGTTTCTCTTACCTCACAAACTCCAGTGCCCACCATGTTCCAGCCAGGGCTGAGGAGGCAGTAAAGGTTGTGTGGCCTTTGGGAACCTTGGAGAAACAGTTTGCTAAGGTCACTTCTATAGCAGTATGAGCCTCTTCCTCCTCCTTTCTCTCAGGAGAAGACACAGCTGCCCTTGGACAGGCTCCTGACAGACTGGCCCACTCCTGAAGACCCTGAACCCCTGGTCATCAGTGAAGTCCTTCATCAAGTGACCCCAGTCTCCAGACATCCCCATTGCTCCAACTGGCTACAAAGGGGAAAAGGAATCCAAAGTCACCAGACCTCTGAGAAAGACATGATGCCCAGTGCCTCAAGCCCACCACCTTCAAGAGCTCTCCTAGCTGAGAGGAGACAACTGGTAGATCTGTACAAGGTGCTGGAGAGCAGGGGCCCTGACTCAAAGCCAGAAAACCCAGCCAGTCCCTGGACGGTGCTCCCAGCAGGCGACCTTTCCACCCATGATGGCTACTTACCCTCCAACATAGATGATCTCCCCTCACATGAGGTGACTCTCTCTGACTCTCTGGAAGAACTGGAGCCTCAGCACATCTCCCTTTCTGTTTTCCCCTCAAGTTCTCTTCACCCACTCACCTTCTCCTGTGGTGATAAGCTGACTCTGGATCAGTTAAAGATGGGGTGTGACTCCTTCATGCTCTGAATGGTGAAGCTTGAAGCCTGGAAAGTCAGTCTGCTCCCAACCAGCACAGCCTGCCCCAATTCTCCCAGCCCCCGCACCAGCGGCTGTCATCTCTGGGTGTCACCATCAATCTACCTGCAGCTAGAGGACAGGCAAGCCAGCTCTGGGAGGTTCTTAGGAACTGGGAGTTGCTCTTCACATAGATGCCTCATCTTGCCTTTCCCAGGGCCTTAAGATTACATCCTTCACCATGTGGACTTAGAGACTCCAACTTGAATTCCTGGTAACTTTCTTGGCTATGCTGGCCAGAAAGGGAAAAGAGGAGGAGAGTAGAAACCACAGCTCCGAGCAGTACTGGCAAACAGTCCAGAGGACCATTCATGCGAAGATTATTTCTAAAAGCACCTGCTACATAGCAGACTGTACCCAGCAGATCAACACTGTTCAACAGAACTTCTGGAGATGATGGAAATGTTCTACCTCCGTACTCACTGGCCAATACAGTAGACACTAGGTACACTGGATGTTAATCACTTGAAATGTGTTTAGCTTGACTGAGGAATTAAATTTTGATTGTAAATTTAAATCATCACATGTGGCTAGTGGCTACTGTCTTGGAGAGCACAGCTCTAGATGGCTCCTAGATTACTGGGAGCTGCCATAACAAATTAGCCTAGTTCTATGGATGAGGACATAAAAGACACTGGTAAACACCAGTGTCAAAGGGCCCCCAAGGTGGTCATGACTGGTTTTATTTGTAGAAGTCTAAGAATGTACCTTTTTCCTAGTTTTGGTGGTTTATTGTTTTATTTTGGCTTCATCCCTTTCAGTGAGTCAAGGGCAGCTGGATGGTGAAGAGCTACCATAAACTCACTATAGGACCCTGAGCCAGCCAGCATCCCCTCTGAATCTCAGGTGTCTTGTAAAGGAATGAACTGAAGGCTCTCTGACTCATTGTTTCCTCTCCTTTTTGCTGTAGCAGGCACTGACTTCAGGACCAGGGCTGTCTTAGGGTCTAAGACCCCAACCTCCAAGGTTACCCTCAGAAGTTCTGTCCCCTGTTCCCAAAGGCACAGCTGTCATTCCCCAAGAAGACTTTGAGCTGGTCCTCTGACAGCTCAAGTTGAGCCTGGAAGATAACTCTCTTTTCCACAGCATGGACTTGGAACGTGATCCCTGTTTTGCTCTTTAAAGCTGTGGCCCCTTGCTTGTCACCCTCCCTGGCGCATTGCTGCCTGTCTCTTCACCATAGGCACTTCTGCCAAGCTGGTGGAGAAAAGTCTTTGTCTAAACTGCTAACTGTGCTCTTCCCAAAAGAACAGGATAAAAGATCCAAAAAACTTTTTCTTAAATTCCTGTCAAGCCTGGGGTCTAACCCCCACCCCTTCCCACACAAACTACTGGAACAGAGATGGCTTTGCCATCATCCTCTGGATTTTCTTTTTTTTTTTTGAGATGGAGTCTTGGCCTTTTGCCAGGCTGGAGTGCAATGATGCAATCTCAGCTCACTGCAGCCTCTGACTCCCGGGTTCAAGCAATTCTCCTGCCTCAGCCTCCCAAGTAGCGAGGATTACAGATACACACCACCACGCCCAGCTAATTTTTGTATTTTTAGTAGAGTTAAGGTTTCTCCACGTTGGCCAGGATGGTCTCGATCTCCTGATCTCATGATCCACCCACCTAGGCCTCCGAAAGTGCTGGGATTATAGGCATGAGCCACTGTGCCCAGCCTCTGGATTTTCATTTAACAAACTTCTTGTTGCAAATGTGTACTTCTTCCCTAATGTGCGGCACTAGAAACGTGTCCATACAGAGCCCAGTCCTGTATACATAACTATTCTTGGGCTTTAGGTTTACCAGATTTCCCTCGGAGTCTAAAAATTGGGCAATGGACAGCTGCTCTGCTGCTTCACGTTGAAACTCTTGATACGTCCTTGTTTCCTGCAATGCCAAACTTAACATCGAGAGTTTTCTCAGGCTTTTTTTTTTTTTTTTTAAAGTTCCTTCCTTTCTATTACTATTCCACTTTATTTAGCTATTATTGTGCAGCACCTCAAGGGTTCCTTTCCTCTCAGCATCGCTGTAGCTTGCCTGCACCCAGGACGTGCCCTTGACTGGCACGAACCATGCCAGACAAGGCCACCTCCTCAGAAATGGACCAACCGATTATCTTTTGGCAATGGGAGCTAACTTCACTGTTTTCTTACAATACCTGGTTTTTCCTATCTTTGGTTTCCTATTGATGACTTGTTATCCATCTCAGCTCCTCTTCTCCTCCCCTCTCTTGTGTCCACAACACCCCATTTTACCAAGTCTCCCATTTAACCTCCACACCCTTTTTTCCCTTAAAGTCTCAGATAATACTGCAACTCTCATTTGTCTTCCCAAAAAATATTTGTTTTTAAGGAATCCTTCCTTGACTCCTAAAGACTCCTAAGGATGCTGAGGTGTCCTCAGCATGAATTCCAATACTTACTTTCTCTGTTGGACTGCAAACAACTTGAAAGCAGGCACTCTGGCAGTGTTTCTCCAGCACCAGCATCAGGCCTGGTCCAGAGTAGCTACCAATAAAAAAGTAAGCATCATGAACCCACAAGTATCTGTAAAACGTCTCAATTAATTTAAAAAGTTTTTATTTTGCCAAGGTTAAGGACACACACTGACACAGCCCTAGGAGGTCCAGAGGACATGTGCCCAAAGCGGTTGAGGCACAGCTTGGTTTTATACATTTTAGGGAGACAAAGACATCAATCAACATATGGAAGATGTACATCGGTTGGGTTTGGAAAAGTGGGACAACTCAAAGTGGGGGCTTCCAGGTCATAGGTAAGTAAGAGACAAAAGGTTGCATTTTTTTGGGGTTTTGATCAGCCTTTCATTAAATACACAATTTACATGTGAGAAGGACGTAGCTCAGGTGAGCAGAGGGATGACTCTGCGTTCTGCCTGTATTTTATCCCACACCTGTGAAGATCAGCTATGGTGAAATTCAACAGAATTGTTTTAGGGTAAAAATCCTGAAGCCCTCGAAGGCAAATTCTGATGAAAGTATACAGTTTCTTTTTGAGGCGGGAGATACAATGGAGGCAGGTTTGCCTGACGCAGTTCCCAGCTTGACTTTTCCCTTTGGTTTAGATTGATTTTCTTTTCACAGCAGTATCACCTGCCACTGCTTTGTCTTATTCTTTCTAGTCCAGAAGCTAGCCCAGGTGTGCCGACTTCCTCATTATTGAAACAATTGTTTGCATTTGTTCATTTTCCTTCCCAAACCTCATTCTATCCCACTGTTTGTTGACAGCACCACTGTGAATGCACGGAGGGGTGTTTCTCGTTTTAAAGACATATTTGAGCATGTCTTTGGCAGCTCACTCTGCCAGATAAGGTGTCCTCTTTCCATGAATGACAGAGGATGGGTAACTCTGTTCTGCCATTGCCCCAAGTCGTTTTCACAATCTGCTCTTCTCCCTCCTGCCCCCGCCCCCCAACACTAGTAAAAACCCCAAGCCAAGTTGCTAGATTCACCAGGTCTAGGTGGAACTCACCAATGTAGAGTCAGGCTTTCATTTCTCAGGAAAATTGTCAGTAATTTTGTGGTGTGATAATGTTGGAAATAGGTTTATAACGTCGGGAAGAATCCAAACTGAGAAATGGATCGCTCGGCAAGGCTACTTTTACTACCTGCAGGAAGGGTGCAACTCGCCGGCAGTCTTGCCTCGAGAGCACACCTGAACAAAGGAGAAGGGACATTTATAACTTTCATAATCTGATGCAGCTGCCCTACTGCTGTGTCAGTTTTCATTGGCCGGAACGGGACCTCACATTCTATGTTTTACCCAATTGGCTAAAAACTTGAAAATTTCCTGAACAGTTAAGGGGAAAAGAAGACAAGGAAGAAGATGAGGAAAAAGAGGAAGCTAGTCAGGAGAAAGTCAGGAGGGTTCCCAAATAAGGAATGGCATGAACTAGGGTTTGGAGCTTGCCCAGTTCTGTTCAGACATGCTGGAGTGAGTCAAGGTAGCTGATTTGGAGAATATACATACATGAGTATATATTTATACTAATAGTGGATAATGGCCATAGAGCAAGAGATTGTAACTCCCTATAATGTAGTCTAAGATAAAACTTTGAAGAACTTTCCCATCTCTCACATATAATGATATATATTGGTTTTCATCTATTGTTGCTGGCTCATAATGTCAGAGGTGTTTGAACCAGAGCGACTCCATCTTGAATAGGGGCTGGGTAAAATAAGGCTGAGACCTACTGGGCTGCATTCCTAGGAGGTTAGGTATTCTTAGTCACAGGATGAGCTGGGTCAGCACAAGACACAAGTCACAAAGACCCTGCTGATAAAAGAGGTTGTGGTAAAGAAACCAGACAAAACCCACCAAAACCAAGATGGTGACCCACCAAAACCAAGCTGGTCATCCTCACTGCTCATTATATGCTAATTATAATGTATTAGCATTCTGAGACACTCCCTCCAGTGCCATGACCCTATAGGGTCTAAAAGGGGAAGAAACAGCTCTGGGAATTGCCCACCCCTTTCCTGGAAAACTCATGAATAATTCATCTCTTGTTTAGCATATCAAGAACTAACTTGGCTGGGCTCAGTGACAGCTATAATCCCAGCAATTTGGGAGGCGGAGGTGGGTGGATCACCTGAGGTCAGGAGTTCGAGACCAGCCTGGCCAATATGGTGAAACCCCATCTCTACTAAAAATACGAAATTAGCCAGGCACGGTGGCGTGTGCCTGTAATCCCAGCTACTCAGGTGGCCGAGGCAGGAGAATTGCTTAGAAGCTGGGAGGCAGAGGTTGCAGAGCACCGAGATCGCACCATTACACTCCAGCCTGGGTGACACAGCAAGACTCTGTCTCAAGAAAAAAAATAAATAAATAAATGTAAGTAAATCAAGCAGCCCATGTTGCTGCTCTATGTATGGAGTAGCCATTATTTTATTCCTTTACTGTCTTAATAAGCTTACTTTCACTTTACTCATTTACCTCCAATTCTTTCTTGCTCAAGATCAAGATCTCTGTCCCGTAACAATAACTCCCATAGCCCTCTTTAGAGTTTTGAGATAATGTTGTGTATATCAGGGCTCAGTGGCCAATCTCTAACCTTCTCCTACCTTCCTTTCACTCTAACATTCCCCTGCCTTTCTGACTGTGGGTCTTAAGACCCTTCCATGAGAGGGTCCCACCCTATACCCTGAGAGAAGAAATGCTGATGTCATGAAGCTTTCATAAAAACCCAAGAGGTGACATTTTGTGGGGGATGAAAAAAAAGAAAAAAAAAAAACAAGAGGGCCAGGTGCTATTGGATCATACCTGTAATCCCAGCACTTTGGGAGGCCAAGGCGGGGGGATGACTGGAGGCCAGGGGTTTGAGACCAGCCTGGCCAATACGGCGAAAACCCCATCTCCACAAAAATACAAAAATTAACCGAGCATGGTGGCACATGCCTATAATCTTGGCTACTTGGAAGGCTGAGCCATGAGAATCGCTTGAACTAGGGAGACGGATGTTGCGGTGAGCCAAGATCATGCCACTGCACTCCAGCCTAGGCGGCAGGACAAGACTGTCTAAAAAACAAAACAAAACAAAACAAAAGCAAAACCCAAGAGGAGTGGATTCAGAGAGCTTCCAAATAGCTCAATATGTGGAGATTCCTAAAAGGTGGCACATGGAAGCTCCACGCCCCTTCCCCCATTCCTTGCACTACACATCTCTTTACCTTAACCTTTGTAATAAACCAACAAAGGTTGTTTCCCTGAGTTTTGTGAGCTGCTCCAGCAAATTAATCAAACCCAAAGAGGGGGTTGTGGGAACCTCAACTTGAAGCTGATCGGTCAGAAGTTCCGGGGGCTGGACCTGGAACTGGTGGGGTTGGGACAGTCTTGGGGACTGAGCCTGCAACTTGTGGGATCTGACACTATCTCTGAGTTCCCAACATCCAGAATAGTATTGGCACTGAATCAGAGGACACCCAGATGATGTCCGCTACTTGGTGTGTGGGGAAACACCTCCTGATGCCCACCATCTGGTCACAGAAGTTGCTTCTGTATTTAGTTGTGGTCTGGGGGTAGAGCCTGGCTAATTTTTATATTTTTTGTAAAAGACAAGGTTTCGTAGTGTTGCTCAGGCTGGTCTCAAACTCCTGAATTCAAGTGATTGGCCCGCCTCGGCCACCTCAAGTGCTGGGATTACAGGTGTGAGCCACTGCGCCCAGCACTTGAGTTCACTCTTAATGAATTCATGGAAATCCTCACCATCAACTGTGAAATCCTCACCATGAGTATCTTTGAAAGACTCTTCTCTTTCCCTGGAGCCAGAGATTCTATTTTCTAGGTTTCTGTATACCTTATCGGCAATATGAAAATTAAACTAGTGTTCGTTTTTTTCTCTTCCTTCTCTCCACATTATCCCAATTTTTCAGCTTCTGTTAATAGCCTTTCGGCTTCAGCATTAATTCATCAATCCTCTGAGATCTGTGAAAGCAGTGCCAAACTAGGCACATTCTATTATAGTCAGCTCCCAGTGTCTGATTCTCGGTTTTTCTCCACCAGGTTCTGCTCTTTTCAGTCACCTAATGCAGTTGTCACCTGTCCCAATAGCACCACTCAAGCACTCCAAAGGAGGCACGTTTTCCTCTTTCTAATTTGCAGGACTCATGGAAGTTCACATTATCCACCTTTATGAAAGGCTGGTAGGTGAACCCTCAGGAATAAAGCACCTCTCAAGAGATCAGAGGGTCTTCTTCCCAACCTAGAAAAAGATAAGCAATTCAATCAATCTGCTGGCTGATAGAAACAAATTGGATCATTAGATCACAGCCTAACTAGAATGAATTTCCAAAATAGATTAAAGCCTTGCAAAACTCTCGCTCTTTCTCTCTCTCTCTCTCTCTCTCTTTCACACACACACACACACACACACACACACACACACACACACACACACACACACACAGAGTTAGATAAAAGTATCTGCAACAGGTCAGGCATGGTGGCTCATGCCTATAATCCCAGGACTTTGGGAGGCTGAGGTGGGCGACTCACTCACTGAGGTGGGTGAGATCAGGAGTTGAGACCAGCGTGGCCAACATGATAAAACTTCATCTCTACTAAAAGAAAAAAAAAAAAATTAGCTGGGCACGGTGGCGGGCACCTGTAATCCCAGCTACTCAGGAAGCTAAGGCATGAGAATCGCTTGAACCTGGGAGATGGAGATTGCAGTGAGCCAAAATTGTGCCACTGTACTCCATCCTGGGCAACAGAGACTCCATCCCATAAAAAAGAAAATAAAAGTAAGTTAGCTCCTTTGTAGAAGGCAGATGGGCAATATTCAATAAAATTTGAATAAGCAACTCCACTCCTACACTATAGCCTAAGGAACAGTATAAATATATTAAATTGAACGCAGGATTCCTCAACAGCATTGATATTATAAAATGGTGAGGGGCAGGGAGGGGGGAAAAGCCTTAAATGCCCTTCAATAGAGACCTGGTTAAATCATGATATATCAGTACAATGAAATACTGAATTTCAAGGAATCTAAGACTCCAGCAGTTTTAAGACATCTCATTAGCCAGGTGCCGTGGCTCACGCCTGTAATCCCGGAACTTTGGGAGGCCGAGGCAGGTGGATCACCTGAGGTCAGGAGTTCAAAACCAACCTGGCCAACATGGTGAAAGCCTTGTCTCTAATAAAAATACAAAAAATGAGTCAGGCGTGGTGGTGGGCACCTGTAATTCCAGCTACTCACGAGGCTGGGCCAGGACAATTGCTTCAACTTGGGAGGCAGAGGTTGCAGTGAGCTGAGATCACGCTACTGCACTTCAGCCTGGGTGACAGAGTAAGACTCCATCCCAAAAATAAAAACACAAAATTCAAAATTTTCATGGAAAGTACACAAACCAACTGCCTAACTCTAAACAAAGACATGTGTTCAGTTCACCAATCATAAAGGCCTAAACATGTTAAGTCGTATAATGGGGAAAATACAAAACCCACCCATTTTTGGTCCATTTCTTTCCCAAAGAACCCCAGGCAGCCTGAGCACTCTGACAATGTCTAAACATGTGTTTATCTTAGTACTCTCAGAGTGTAGCTGCCATATAAAGCAACATTTCTTTGTGGGTTATTATGTCCAAAGTGTAAAAGAATATGCAAAGTTCCCAAAATAAAACAAAAATGTTCTTGAACGTTATTCACTGGCTAACAGAACATTTTAGTCCCAATCCAACAAAATTCTAGGCAACTGTCAAGAACCAAGACCACTTTAAACAGAATTTTCATTCTAGGTATATAAAAACTGTTTCTTTAAATTGGATCTTTTTGGTCCTAAAATCTAGAATTGAATCAGCTACAACTGCAGATAAAGTGATTGGTTCAAAGTAACACAACTCTCCAAGGATAAGCTACTTCACATTTTCCCTACTCAGTAACACATTAACAAAATCCTTAAATATTAGCCCTTCACTTTCCATGCTATTCCAGTAACACCTAAAACGACTATTTAAGGAATAAAGCCACATAAGGTCAGTTCAGAGTAACTGATCACCTGTTATGAACCAATTATCTAGATCTCTAAAAGTCCATAATGAATCAGAACTCAGATATAAAGTTACTACCAGGTATCTTTTATATACTTTCTTGCACATACAAGTCTCAGGAGTAATGTCACATAAGCGCACTAGGAATTGCCATACTCCCAAATGGGCAGCAAAAGGAACAAACATTACCGATTTAAAACACTAAATACATACATATTACCTCAAAAATACAATCTGGTAAATCATTTCCTAACTTGTGTGGGTTTTTTCCCATTTAGAAGTGAACAATTGACTACCAGTTTAGTACAGAAGTAATCAATAGCACAAAATCTAAATTGTCCAAATGGGCATTCTAAGCTCTTAAAAAAAAAAAAAAAAGCAGTCTCCAGGAGTCATTAATTTCTGCCCCAGCTCAACCTATGGAGTTTACTTACCTATATAAAACGTTCATAATTCTTATCTCATGGAAAAATCTTTATACACCACAAAGGACTTACACAGTCATTAATTTCTGCCCCACCTCAACCTATGGAGTTTACTTACCTATATAAAATGTTCATAATTCTTATCACATGGAAAAATCTTTGTACAATACAAAGGACTTACAAAAAGTGATTTGAAGTGTCACTGTAGAATACTAAACTATAATCATAGTATTTTTGTAACAGATTTATATTCCTGTTTTCAGAATATATTTTAAGCTGCAGACTACATATTTAAAAAATAACAAAACATGTTTTACTAATAAGTCACGTTGTCTTGCCCTTATTCTGATTATAGAGGTGTAAAGTTTGCTTTAAAATTACTTGTTTCACAACTTCCCATCAGGTAGACCACTTAATTTGTTACCTGTAACTAAAACTTTATTTTCTGAGGCGGAGTGTCACTGTCACCCAACCTGGAGTACAGTGGTGCAATCTCAGCTCACTGCAACCTCTGCCTCATGGGTTCAAGCAATTCTCCTCAGCCTCCCAGGTAGCTAGAACTACAGGTGTGTGCCACCACACCTGGCTAATTTTTTTGTATTCTTATTACAAGAATACAAAACCTCTTAGGGTTTCACCATGTTGGCCAGGCTGGTCTTGAACTCCTGACCTCAGGGTCTTGAACCCCTGCCTCAGCCTCCCAAAGTGCTGGGATTACAGGTATGAGCCACTGTGCCCAGCCCTAGCTTTTATTTTAAAAGAACCCTTAGGCTGGGCTCGGTAGCTCACACCTATAATCCCAGCACTTTGGGAGGCCCAGGGGTTCAAGACCTGCCTGGCCAACACAGTGAAACGCCATCTCTACGAAATACAAAAAATTAGCTGGGGGTGGTGATGTAAACCTGCAATCCCAACCATCCAGGAGGCAGAGGTTGCAGTGACCTGTGATCACGCCACTGCACTCCAGCCTGGGCAACAGAGCAAGACTGTTCCCAAAACATAAAGCAAAACAAAACCTCTTGTAACCTGAGGGTGACAGTTTAAACCAGGGGTCAGCAAACATTTCTGTGTAGAGTGGTATCTTACGCTGGGCTGCCTATATTTTCTGTGGGAGTCTTAATCCTATACAAAGGTAAAAACCATTCTTGGCTCAGGGATGTACAAAAACAGATCATAGGCTGAACTTTGCTGACCCCTGGCTTACATATTTAGCATTTTATTTAAATGACACTCATTTCCAATGTTCCTATTTTCACCTGTGGCCAAAATCTTGGTTTTAACAATTTATATTCTAATCATTTCCTAAATTTAAGCTTCTCATGTTTAGATCACAATCTTGCTTTCTCTATATTCTTGAAATTACCGACTTCCTCAGCCTGACTTATTTCAATCACATAACCTCCAAATTTGAACTTAAAAATCAAGGAAGATTCTTAGGTTGAGGAAACATGCCTAGAAACATGCCAAAGATAAAAGGTAATCCCAGGGCACAGCTAAACCAAACAATTTCTGGGAAGCTACCACTTACTATTAATCTCAACCTGACAGTTATCTTGCAAATGATATTGACAAATCATTTACTGTGGTCCAATTCAAATATCTATCATTTTACTGCCTTAACAGTTATGCCATACAAAGCACAGTAAATAATGGTTTCTGGGCTTTTCTGAGTTAACCTGAAGATCTGGCTTGTCAGTGGTCAGACTTGCTAAAACTTATCTACATATTTATCAGTATATCCCAAATGTCTGGGTTAGAATCTATTTTCTAAGTGTTTACTTACTTTAGAAAGAATTGTGTGCACCTGAGACCCCTGGAATTTGCTATAGCATTGGACTAGATGTCCACTAATATACCTGAACAATCTTACCTCTAAAGCCAACATCAGTTAGGTTCTAGCAATTTCCTATTTCTCATTTCTTTAAATCATTTAATACCTGTTTCCTTTTACATGCTAGTATTTCTCTAAAGACATATTAGGTTGTTGCAATTACTTTTGCACCAACCTAGTATTTTCAAAATCCAATGCACATTTAGGCTTTGTATGCAACTCCCTATGTTTTTGAATTTCAGTTCAACCATCTCTGGCAATTAGAAAAATAAAATTAGAATGAATACTTAATATCCTCCTTCCAAACCCATGCCAAAAACAAGCCCCAAATGTATTTACAACCCTGGAAATTATGTGCCCTACTTCCATTTAAAAAATAAGAGTAAAGGAATAGATATATAGTACCTGGTGCCACTTTAAAAAAATCTTGCATAACTCCACAGGTTTCAAAATAGTTAATAAAGAAACCATGTCTCCAATAATTTCAATACAAGCTATAAAAGCCTTTAAAATTTCAGCTCTGGCATTTCTATTTAAACACATCAAAATAAAAATTCACTGAAATATCAGCTGCCAGTATTACTGTAGGAATTTGTATCCATTTAGGAATTTTCTCCCTAAAGTATTATAGTCAGTTTGTCAATAAAAAGTAGAATTCAGTATGCTTAACTATCAGAAAGTGATCTGCTAAAAAAGTGACAACTGGATTAAACCTCAGAGGTCCTTGGATTTTGTATTTTACAAGAACTCAACTTTCCCAATTAAGTCATTAAGAAAGGTACCCTTCCCAAATGTGATCAACAGCCCGGTTTTTAGCAAATAAAAACCTCATATAAAATTCAATTTAAAAATTAAACATAAGCACACAGGGGTGTACAGGAAACACATGACGATAAACAGGATCCTATGTGATTGTTTTTATGACTTTTAAGAAGTGAGCATGAAAATAAATCTTTATTTTCAGTTATTACCCACCAGTAAGAGAAAGTTAGGTTCACAGTTTTAGCTCTTGACACAAAGTGAACTAGGAGGCAAATTTATTTCCATCAGATACAACTAATGGACCAACTTTTTAAGTTCAGGCTATCTTGAAAGCTTGCAACATACCAGATATTGCTGTGTTGTCTCTCACGACAGCAATAGGTGACACTGAGTAGAAGTTGTGAAGTGTTTTTAATAGCAGGTGTTTTCTATAGTATGTTGCTGGAAATCAAGATGTTTATAAAGATGGTACATGTTCAGAAATGAGTTAGATACTTGAAAAGTCTCAACACACTGATTCAGGAGTATGTTGCAGTCTCAAGAGGGGTCAATAGTCCACATGGACTAAATTAATCTCTGGGTAGCAGGTATGTTTGTAAATATAAAATTATATTAGACATTAGCACCAGTGCAGAACATGTTCAGCATCATAAGATCCAAAACACCAGCACAAGTTTATCCATCAATAAAGAGTTACCTCCTTCCTAAATGTCAGAATAGTAGGTAACTGAGATTAAGAAATTTAATCCAAATGAGTAACTCTTGTAACGTACAATTTCTCTTTTAGAAGTATAAGTGAGAACCAATCAGCTAAACAGAAATGTTTAAGATTGAAGAGGTCAAATATTTTTAAAACTGGACATTACCACATACAGGTACAACATTTCTAAAAATGAAGTGACAATTCTTACAACTTTTTAAAAAAATTCCTCCCTTGTTTATCAGTAAATGTGGCAGAATAAAAGACAATCCTAGAAAACTTTTTTTATTCATCATTCTCTCCATGTATGTTTTAACAAGTGGTGATGTTCCCATTAAAGGAATCCATTATTAACCTAATTTTCTAATGGAGGAAGAGGGAAAAGATAATTACCACTTTCTGTGGAACAAATACTCAACTTAGGACCAAATAATAGCAATCTAGGAAATTTAGAAACATTAAAGAATTTTGGTTTATATATCATGGATGGTGCTGCTGTTCCAACCTTATAAAGTAAAGTGGTCTGCTTCCCAAATTCCAAAAATTAAAATACTTCCCCACCTCACCCTAACACCAGTGCCCTTTGGTTTTAGAACAAGGAAAGATAAATGGTTGCTGATTATGGATGTACCATTTTGATGTGGTGACCTTTCACACACACAAATCGTATCAAATGGCCAGACACTTATTTTACAGAGGAGTTTAACTATTACACATTGGCCAAATCAACTTATTCCACCCACCCTGGTGGAGAGGGGGAAAACCCATACCTATTAAAAAAAACTACTTCACTCGACAGGATGTGTCTACCAACAATAAGTAGCTTAAACAACTTTCACCAATAAGATGTCTAGTTTAGTTTTTAAAATGGGAAAGTCACGCATTTAAAAAGTAAATATAGTTGAAAATGTAATTCAGTTATAATTTGAACCTAATGAACCATGCAAGGAGCAAGGGTTAATAAACCAATGTGCTTTGAATTTGTTCAAGTACTGATATTTCTGTATATAAAGATTTAGCATATATATATAACAGCTATCATGAAAAGTGAAAAAAGATTTTTCCCCAAAAATGAAAATATTAAAACTAAGTTAAAATACATATAGTTAGTATTCCACACAGCATAAAATTTGACAAATCAAAGTTTAACATGTCCCAGTTGACCATGTGTGAAAATGCAAAGCAGGTATTAAAATCAATATGTCCAATATTTAAAACCAGTTTGTAATTGGGGGAACTTCTAAATCCTTAATTAAAAAAACACAAATGAAGTGAAACCTTTAAACTGGTACACACTGTTCACACCTATATTTCAAGTTTGGAAATGCATATTTGCAAGCAGCAATACAAAAGTATTCATGAAGAATGCATAATCTCTGAAAATTATGAAAACATCCCTGCTACCAATACATTTCTAAATACAAAACTGACTACCATATTTAGTTACTTCTGTGTAGCGAGAGAAGTTCATTTTTAAAACAGATAAAATTCAGTCTTTAGGTGTGAATGGTATGAATGACAGTCTCTCTCTTTTTTTTTTTAATTTCTTAGTCGTTTGGAATCCTTAAGCATGCAAAAGCTTTGAACAGAAGGGTTCACAAAGGAACCAGGGTTGTCTTATGGCATCCAGTTAAGCCAGAGCTGGGAATGCCTCTGGGTCATCCACATCAGGAGCAGAAGCACTTGACTAAAAAAAGAAAAACCAAAATTAACCACAGTTCTCAATTCTTCAAAATTACATTGCTAGCTAGTGTCTACATTTAGACAGAACTCTAAAAAAATTTTACTGTTGGCCAGGCACAGTGGCTCACACCTATAATCCCAGCACTTTGGGAGGCCAAGGTGGGCAGATCATGAGGTCAGGAGCTCAAGACCAGCCTGGCCAACAAGGTGAAACCCCATCTCTACTAAAAATACAAAAAATTAACTGGGTGTGGTGGCAGGTGCCTGTAATCCCAGCTACTCAGAAGTCTGAAGCAGGATAATCACTTGAACCCAGAAAGCAGAGGTTGCAGTGAGCTGAGACCAAATCACTACACTCCAATTTGGGCAACAGAGACTTGGTCTCAAAACCTAATTGTTAAAATTCTAGGTAAAATATATCAAGACAAAAGTACCGAACAGAAAAGAAATACAGAGACTTGCAATGAGCCCTGTCCTGAATTTCTCTCAAGACCTATTTTCATCCCAGAGTTAACAGTATGGGTTTTCTTTTTGTGGTTTTTTTTTTTTTTTTGCGGCGGGGACACAGTCTTACTCTGTTGCCCAGGCTGGAGTGCAGTAGCATGATCTCAGCTCACTGCAACAACCTCCCTGCCTGCCTGCTGGGTTCAGTGATTCTCATGCCTACATTTTCTGTTAATGTAGCTGGGATTACAGGGGCATGCCACCACACCTGGCTAATGAAACAGGTTTCACGATTTTGGCCAGGCTGGTCTCAAATTCCCAACTTCAGGTGATCTGTTCGCCCAGGCTTCCCAAAGTACTGAAATTACAGGCGTGAGCCATTGCGCCCAGCCAGTTATTTTATTTTTCCAATAAACCACACAAGTAGATTCACATGCAATTATGTATGTGAATTCACACTGTTCAGTATTCCTTTTTTTCTCTTTGCGATGGAGTCTCGTTCTGTAGCCCAGGCTGGGGTGCAGTCATGTGATCTCGGCTCACTGCAACCTCTGCCTCCCAGGTTCAAGCAATTCTCCTGCCTCAGCCTCCCAAGTAGCTGGGACTACAGGCATGCACCACCATGCCCAGCTAATGTTTACATTTTCAGTAGAGATGGGATCTCACCAGGTTAGCCAGGATGGTCTCGATTTCCTGACCTCATGATCCCCCCCACCTCAGCCTCCCAAAGTGCTGGGATTACAGGCATGAGCCACCGCGCCTGGCTTATTGTTCAGTATTCTTATACTTTTTCCACTTGCTAGATAAGAATGTCATCAATGTGAAAGCATGCTAAGAAACGAGTATTTAAGTAGCAACAATCAACAAGGTTATAAGTCTGAAAAAAGGAGTCCAAACTGCTCTTTATAGCCACAGAACTAAGAAAGAAGGTATGGGGAAAAACCCATCAACCTAATAGCTGACTTAAAAAAAAAAAACAGATTGGTCTTAGAGGTAGAAACAAAGTATCATTACACTGGCAGTAATGACCACAAAACCTGTACTATGAAGTTATCCTTATAATCAAAGACAGACTGAATCGAGCAGGTGGGTCCCCGAATTTGTGTATCAGGTGCTGAGAATTTAGGAGGATATTATGGTTGTTTCCAAGCATCAGATCTGAGTTAATTATCTGTCAATTACTTGAGAATTCATCAAAATATTTAGCTAAGAACTTATTTTGTGACACACACTGTTCAAGGCACTGGACAGATTATAGAAAATAAGACAAAAATGAATCCCAGATTTCATAGTAGAGTCTAGTAAAAGAAAAAGTGTCAACAATCATGAGTGTCACAAATGAAGTTATATAAGAAACACAATGGTTATTAAGTGGAAACCTAAAAAGCAGTTAGGAATTATCAAAGAGAACAACTGGTTTTCAGGTAAACCTTAGCAAAGGCCAAGAGTTAACTTGATTCACTCTATCAGAGTTTCCTCATCTGGAAAATGAGAATGTCATCACAGTAACAAGAATTAAATGACATTAAGACAAAAGATGCCTAGCCCAGCACCATGACCGGCACATAACAGGAACTCAAAAGTGTGGTAATGTAACATTACTAACATTATATTTAAGTGCTTTAAACAAAAATATAACCTAACATGGTTTCCTGAAGACACAGCTAATACTTCTACTTATGTTCCCAAAAAGACCCAGCCGGTGACTTAGAGAGGTCCTTAAATATCTTAAAAGGAAAAGAAGGACTTAAATTACCTTGTCAGTCCTGCTGCCACGGTTTGGGCGCCCACCACGCCCACGTCCACCTCGTCCTCCCCTGCCACCACGTCCTGGGCGGCCAAGGTCTCCAAAATTTATCTCTAACTGAGACGTTATATCATTTGCTGGCTTCCGGAAATGATGGTCCATAACCGAATCTTCAGCATGAGCCTAAAAATATAAGTGAAGATGATTGAGTAACTAGTAGAAAAGCAATGCTGCAAAATTTCTCAATAATAAGCTTTCTTCTAAAATGACCAAAAACCCCAATTGTATGTTCTGTGAACAAACGTCTCCACAGGTAACAAGCTAGACTCAGCTACAGTGATCTTGAAGAAAGAATTTCCTTTACTTTTCTCTGTCTCAAAATTGGAGGTAATACCAGGAGTCCTCAACTAAAGTCATATATGTTATCACAATCAACCCAAATAGCTGAAACCCATCCCAGACCTACTGAATCATAATCTTTAGCACTGAAATCTGGGCAAGTTTATTTTAAATATGCCCTTCAGTTTAGGACTCCAATGTGAATCCTTGATTAAGACCTTTGGATAGATGACATATAAGGTTACTACTAGCACCAACATTGAAGTTAAAAAGAACACTCAAGTTAAAAAGAAAACTTCTGTTCTGCACTCTTCCAACTATAACTTGGGTAAGGACAGTATTACATATAAACTTCTTAAAGGCATTTTCTGTTAATATACAACTATTACATTTTTCTATACAAATTAGAGCTACAAATTCAAGTGAAACACTACACACTTTACATTAAGAGGGGAACACTGGAAAGCTACGCACAGAGAACCACACACATTGGAAAGCTACGCACAAAGAGAACCAAACGTTAAATATGTCACAGGAACTTTTTTTTTTTTTTTTGGAGACAGGATCTCACTCTGTCACCCAGGCTGGAGTGCAGTGGCATGATCTGGGCTCACTGCAACCTCCACCTCCCAGGCTCAAGCAATTCTCCCACCTCAGCCTCCCAAGTAGCTGGGACTACAGGCACATCCCATGACATCTGGCTAATTTTTTTTTATTTTTTATGGAGACAGGTTTTTGCAGTGTTGCTCAGGCTGGTCTCAAATCACAGGGCTCAACAGATCCACTGGCCTTGGCCTTTCAAAGTGCCGGGACTACAGGCATGAGCCACAGTGCCCAGTTAGAACCTTCTTAAAAATGAAGTCATGTTTGTGAAATCCAGATTCTCTTTTCTATTTATGTATAAGATACATGACCCAGTCTGGGGGAAAGAAGTGAAAAGTCAGACAATTCTACAATGCTCCATGCCTATTGTCTTCTTGTACGCTTGGGATGGGTTTTAATCTTCTAGGTAAAACTTTGATTATTTGACTTTAAAGTACAGTTTTTCCTAAATACAGGTAAAAAAATTATTTTCTTAAGGGATAATAAACATTGTGTTCTTTCAGTAGAACTTGTACTATTACAACTCCATTAGATTCAACTTACAATGTTACAGCTATTAATAACTACCCTCTGAAGTGCAAATAAATTTGTTTTAATCCATGTTTTCACCCCTTACATCATCTCATACCAGTATTAAATGTCATCCCATTGTGCCACATCAATACACTGTAAGGCAACAGAAGGTTCTAATATTAATTTAAGAGGAGTCCAGAAACTTAAAAACAAATTCACAAAAACACCAGTAAATTAAAGTCAATTACATATGCTGTCTGATTTTTAAATGTTTTCTATTTCAAACCAGTGCTTTCAATTCATTACAAACCACAGATCAAAAATATTCAGGAAAAAAAAATAAAACCAACCAACCACATCACCATAAAAAATAAAGTCAGGTGGGGTGGCTCACACCTGTAAACCCAGCACTCTGCGAGGCAGAGGCAGGAAGACTGCTTGAGCCCAGGAGTTCAAAATCAGCCTGGGTGATAACCTAACATGGTGAGACCCATCTCTATAAAAAATAATAAAATTAGCTGGCCTTGGTGGCACAGGCATGAGTTCCAGTTACTCAGGAGGCGAGCTAGAATTGCTTAAGCACCGGGAGGTTGAGGCTGCAGTGAGCTGTGACCATGCATGCTACTGCACTCAATAAAAGAACAACCCCCCCTCCTTTTTTTTTTTTCAGAGAGTCTCACTCTGTCACCCAGGTTGGAATGCAGTGATGCCATCTCAGTTTACTGCACCTTCTGCCTCCTGGGCTCAAGTGATCCTCTCCACTCAGCCTCTCAAGTAGCTGAGACCACAGTTGCATGCAACCACATCCAGCTAATTTTTATTTTCCTTTTGTAGAAACAGGGTTTTGCCATATTGCCCAGACTGGTCTTAAACTACAAACTCAACAAGCTTCCCGCCTCATCCTCCCAAAGTGCTGGGATTACAGGTGTAAGCCACTGTGCCCAGCCTCCTTTTTCTAGAGCACTGAGACAATGAGGGGGAAAAAACACAAATTCTGAGCCCTGTCAATAACATGGTTAACACACTTCTCCATGTGTAAATAGTTTCTTCCTTCCTCTTAACTACCTCATATTTGTCACGGGATGAAGATATGTGAAAATTAAAGAGTTCCATTGTGGGTTGCTTTTTTCTTTGAGACAGAGTCTCCCTCTGTCGCCCTGGCTGGAGTGCAGTGGTGCGATCTCAGCTCACTGTAACCTCTGCCTCCTGGGTTCAAGCGATTCTGGTGCCTGGGCCTCCCAAGTAGTTGGGATTACAGGTGCTTGCCACTGTGCCAAGCTAATTTTTTGTATTTTCAGTAGAAATGGGGTTTCACCATGTTGCCCAGGCTGGTCTCAAACTCCTGGGCTCAGGCAATCCAACCACCTCGGCAAAATGCTAGGATTACAGGTGTGAGCCACTGCACCCAGCCAAAGAGCTCTTAAAATGTTATAAACAACAAACTTTAAGACTTTATTCAAATGATAAGGCCATATATGCCAATACTGAACCGTTTAAGTATGCATAGTACAGAGACATAACAATTATAAGGCTCCAAATCTATAAAAGTGAGTAGCTTGATGAATTAGGCATAAAAATGTCCTATTTCAAAGTTATTCGTCACCAATTTCAATTTTATATATTTTTCAAAAATCTCTAACTTATATACATTACCTTGTATGATAGTTATTTGTAAAAAGCTCGGTGTAAAAAAATAAAATTGAGCTATCTAACATGCTGTCTATAAAATGCATCAAGAGACTTCAGGGTATTCAAAGATCACCTAAAGTTAACAACTAGAATTTTACATGTATTTTATTTTGGAAAGAAGTCCAGCCAGGACCCAAAAAAGTTACAAATGATTGTCTAAAAACGTCTAGGTATATCATTTTTCATATTAACCTAAGTAGTATACTAATTAGTTCAAATAAACGATCACTCCAAGATGAACTTTCACGGTTCTTAAATCAGGAATTCCATTTGCTTTGCTCAGATATACCAACTGATAAACAACAACATAAGAACAACAAAAAACCAAGTATTGCTTTTTTTTTTTTTGAGAAGGACTTTTACTCTTGTTGCCCCGGCTGGAGTGCAATGGCGCCATCTCAGCTCACCACAACCTCCGCCTCCTAGCAACTCAGCCTCCCAAGTAGCTGAAATTACACACATGCACCGCCACGCCCAGCTAATTTTGTATTTTTAGTAGAGATGGGGTTTCTCCATGTTGGTCAGGCTGGTCTCGAACTCCGACCTCAGGTGATCCACCCACTTTAGCCTCCCAAAGTGTTGGGATTACAGGTGTGAGCCACCAAAACCAATGTTCTAATGTGTTTTTTTTTCCCTGACAGGACTTAAAAAACACAATGTTCTCATTTACTACTTATATGGAGTAAGTATTAAAAATCATGCCTAAACCTCAAAAAAAGTTTAAGTCTTCTTAACTTCAATTTTAAAATGTTTCTGAGTTTGTCTTATAGCCATTTTTCAGTTTAAAAAATTAAGCTTATCGGCTGGGTACACTGGTACATGCCCATAATCCCAGCACTTTGGGAGGCCCAGGCAGGTAGATCACTTGAGGCCAAGAGTTCGAGACTAGACTGGCCAACATGGTGAAACCCTATCTCTACTAAAAATACAAAATTTAGCTGGGTGTGGTGGCGTGCACCTGTAGTCCCAGCTACTCAGGAGGCTGAGACAGGAGAATCGCCTGAACCTGGGAGGCGGAGGTTGCAGTGAGCCAAGATCACACTATTACCCTCCAGCTGGGCAACAGAGCGAGCCTATGTCTCAAACAAAACAAAACAAAACACAAAAATTACTCAGGCACGGTGGCGAGCACCTGTAATCCCAGCTACTAGGGAAGCTGAGGCACAAGAATTGTTTGAACCTGGGAGGCAGAGGTTGCAGATGGTGCCACTGCACTCCAGCCTAAGTGACAGAGCCAGACTCTGTTTCAAAAAATGAAAATAACTCAATTTATTAACACCTTCTTGAATGGGTTTGCCCTCACAATATTTTCATTTAACTTTACCTTAGGATGACAGAACTTGCAGTCTGGATTTCTGGCACAGCCCAATTTATGACACAAATCAAACATAAATTTCAAAAGGTTAAAGGAAGCTGATGGAGAAAAAAAAAATGTAGGAGAAGAAAGAATATAGTTTGGCTTTAAAAACTCAAACAAGCCCTAATAGGAAGTGGCACTGAAATATTCCTCTAAGAACACACCCCAAGGCTTAAATGGAAGCTAGCAAATCAAAAGCCATTAATGTGACTTTCTCCAATACAGCTGACCCTTGAAGAACTTGAACTTGGGTTTGAACATTCTGCCTGTCAACCTTGAGACAAGCAAGACCAACCTATCCAAAATAAAGATCTTTGTGATGATCCAGTTCCACTTAATGAACAGTAAATATATTTTCTCAACATTTTCTATAGCTTTACTGTAAAAATACAGTATATAATACATAACATACAAAATATGTTAACTGGTTATGTTATCGGTAAGACTTTCAGTCAACAGTAGGTTATTTGTAGTTAAGTTTTGGGGGAGTCAAAGGTAACGTGCACTGATCTACAGGGTCAGTTCCCCTAGCACCCCCATTTTGTTCAAGAAGTCAACTGTATTTTCACTAGTTTCCACATTTCCTAGATAAAACCCATATATTCTTTGGTTTTTAAAGTCATCATTCCATTAACAACATGTATATTACCATTTACTGAAAGTCCTGGCCATTATACATGGTACAAGCAGACAATTTCAAAAGTTGAATACTAAATGAAGTCACTTACATTTTAGGTTAAACTATGCAAAAATGTCAGCATTTCAACCTAACACCATAATACCACAGCCTTTTAATGATCCCCAGTTTGGCAAGATTTCAAAAATATAACCACAACTTTGAAAAGAACTATCATTTCTGAACACTAATAATTACACAATATACGAATAACAGCTTTTTAGGAAAAAGCAACACTACCACATAAAACATAATCATGAATTGATCAAGGGACTAAATTTCTTAGAACATGTGATAACAGTTTATTTTCCTTGTAAAGCAAAGTATCTGCCCCAAATGATCCTATGTAAAGCTTTTTTTTACAAATCATCAATGTGGAATTTTAAAACAAAAATTGTAAATACAATTCAACTCACACGTGAACATTTTCAAACACGACAAAACTTAATTTTACCTCTTCACTCTTTGATTTATGAAGAACAAATCCCTTCTTCCACTGCCCATCTGCACCTTCATTTGGTTTTCGGATATTAAATTCTACTTTTGCCCGGTCCTTATTTTGAATAGCCTTCCACTCATCCAAAGTCATCTCTTTTGGACCCTCCTCTTTTACCTCTTCAACTTCATTCTCCCTGTGAAAAGGTTTTCAAGTTTTATACCTGGTAAAAATCTGCTATAACGTACATAAAAGTATTTCAAATTTATGATTTTAATTAAGAAAGTTAACTTTGTAATCATCTAGAGAAAGATTATCCAAGGATGAGGGCATCCTAGTTTACTGTGTAAATAAGCAACTTGGTAGAGACCAGGAATTCAGTATTTGCTGATTAAAGTATAGACAAGTAAGGAATATAGAATTCATCCTCATAAACTCTTAAATGATCATTTATCAGTAATACAATCTAGAACTGACTTTACTAACTCTAAAACATACATTTCTCACTATCTTGTTTAAAAACTACCCTCTTAGGAAAAATCCTATCTACTCCTAAACCACATTTTCAATTTCCATAATTCCCACAACATTTAACTCTTCATAACATTCTCTTGTTCTCTATGCACTATCTAGATGCTTAGAAAACAAAACAAAACAAAACAAAAAATCCTCTAGGTTACCTTAAGGTAAATCTCTAGGATATGTTAGCAACCAGGGTTCAAATTTTGGAACATAAAAGAACTGTTCCGCTAGCACTTAAAGCAAATCAAAACCATAGCCATGTGTCTACAAATCCTAAAATCCATATACTCCAATTTTCAGACCAACCTGTAAAGGTTGGAAGCCATGGATTCACTACTTACAAAACTATCCACAAACACACACTGGTTTAATACTAAACCATGTATTTCCAAATATAATTCTCAGATCGTAACTACTGAATATAATCCTTTCCTTTTTACAGAAACAATGTACAGGCCTAGAGATCCATTATTTTAGTAAAATCTCAATTTGCAATTGTCACCAAACAAGTCATTTGCTATTTGGGGAGCACTGCTTCTTTCCAAAGATAGCAGGTGATTCAGTTAGCCTTAGAGCTCAAATATCTCCCTGGATGCTGCCCTTTACTGTTTGACAAATCTATCTTAAAACTTCCTCCCAGCTACATCTATGCTGAAAAAAAAAAAAAACTTCCTAGAGCAAGTTTACATTGAACTGACAGGATCCTGGGTACTAAGTCCACCTAATCATTTTACAGATGAGAAATCTAAGAATATTAAAAAAGTCCTGGTTACTCATACGTTATGACACAGTCAGGAATAGAACTTAGCATACCTTTTATATCATAGAGGCATGACACCTACCTTTCAGGAATTACTGCAAGGATTATATGAAAACCAAACAGAAGTTCTGGAAGCTATATATAAGCTAGTTAATCAAAGTCAGCCAATGTTGTGTTTCTTAAATATATACTTCCATATGCTATGCCCAGATTCTCTCCTACTCTGGAGTAAGATTAGAGACAGTTCTAATGTGATGGATAACTATTTTTTTTTAAATAGAGACGGGGTCTCGATATGTTGCCCAGGCTAGAGTGCAGTGGCTATTCACAGTTGTGATCCCACTACTGATCAGAACAGGAGTTTTGACCTGCTCCGTTTCCGACCTGGGATGATTCACCCCTCCTTAGGCAACCTGGTGGTCCCCCACTCCACGGAGGTCACCATATTGATGCCAAATTTAGTGCAGATACCCGATCAGCATAGCGCACTACAGCCCAGAACTCCTGGACTCAAGAGATCCTCCAGCCTCAGCCTCCTGAATAGCTGGGACTACAGGCACCCGCCACCACGCCTGGCAACTATTTTCTTTAAACCAAACACCCTCAATTTCATTACTGGGCACTGAGCTAAGGGTCTGCTACCAATATCCTATCAATACATTATTACCTTTTGGTAAACAGTTATTATTTTTGCAGGTCACTCTGCGTGATTTGAATATGGGCTCTATTAAACAAACAGTTGTGGTTAGACGTGGTGGCTCACGCCTGTAATCCCAGCATTCTGAGAGGCCAAGGCAGGAGGATCACTTGAGTCCAGGAGTTCAAGACCAGCCTGGCCAACATACTGAAACCGTGTCTCTACCAAAAATAGAAAAATTAGCTGGGCATGGTGGTGCATGCCTCTAGTCCCAGGTACTCAGGAGGCTGAGGCAGAAGAATCACCTGAACCTCTGAGGCAAAGACTGCAGTGAGTGGAAATCATGCCACTGCACTCTAGCGTGGGTGACAGAAGGAGACTATGTCTCAAAGAAGAAAAAAAGAAAAAAAAGTTGTGTTGACCACTCTGAGAAACTCAACATTGCATAGGGTTCATTTGTTAAGTCACCAATCACAATTTCATTATCATGCAAAATTATGATTCCATTATAGTTGCATAAATTTTTACCACCAAGTTCAAACATCACCCAACACCCAACATGTACTTTTATCTACTCCCTCCAATAGCACTATCATTTTTTTATTCCAACAAATCCATGGAATGATACTCCCATCATTAACAGTGCTTCACCATAAGAGCAATTCTTCCTGAAGAAAAGAAAATGTTTAAAAAGCATCTGCCCACCACCCCACAACTAACTTGAACATGCTTCTAATTAGGAATCACTGCCCTAAATAATCTGTAATCCAAGACTTTAAACCACAATACTGTAACTAATGACTGGCAAAATAAACATAATTTTAGGCTCCAGCTCTGTGGCTCATACCCATGATCCCAGCATTTTGGGAGGCCAAGGCAGACGGATCACCTGAGGTCAGGATGTTGGAGACCATCATGGCCAACAAGGTGAAACCGTCTCAACTAAAAACACAAAAAATTAGATGGGTGTGGTGCATGCCTATAATCCCAGATCATGCCACTGCACTTCAGCCTGGGCTACAATGAGACTCTGTCTTTAAAAAAACAAACAAATATAATTTTAAAAGCTAGTGAAGGGCCGGGCTCAGTGGCTGACACCTGTAATCCCAGCACTTTGGGAGGCGGGCAGCTTGCCTGAGCCCAGGAGTAAAGACCAGCCTGGGAAAATGGTGAAACCCTGTCTCTATTAAAATTATGAAAATTAGCCGGGGCCTGGTGGCACACACCTGTAGTCCCAGCTACTCAGGAGGCTGAGGTGGGAGGATCACTTGAGCCCAGGAGGCGGAGGGTACAGTGAGCCAAGATCATTCCACGGCACTCCAGCCTGGGCAACAGAATGAGACTTTGTCTCAAAAAAAAGAAAAAAAAATGCTAGTGAATAACATACTCTGATCTTTGCTCTCTTCATACATTTAAAAACAGGCCAGTAATTCTATATTTCAAATTCTATGTTGGAAAAAACTTCAAGATAGAACTAAGCTTAAAATGGCCACATTTTCTAGTTTTAACTTTCACAAAGTAAAATCTGTACAGTTGTATGACAATGGTAAAATGACTAACCAAACAGAAAGAAACACATTAAAATATTCTATTTTTCAAAGCATTAGAGTCAAATATATACATGTAAAGTACTCTTTAAGGGCTGGGTGCAATGGCTCATGCCTGTAATCCCAGCACTCTGGGAGGCCAAGGCAGGAGGAACATGTTTGAACCCAGGAATTGGAGACCTGCCTAGGCAATATAGTGAGACCTTGTCTCTATTCCCTGCCCCAAAAAAAGAACATTCTTTTAAATACTCTTTGAGGAATGAGAGTACAATCTCTCCTCTCAAAAACAAAAAGCCATCAATAACAGCATTAAATCTATGTGTTATCTTATTGGATAAGTGCTTTCAATTCTGGGTCATTACTATTATATACAAAACCACTTACTTATTTTCAGTGTCTGCCACTGGATGATGTTCTTCACCTTCAGGTGTTTCCTCAGTCACATTTGATTGATCCAAGTCACTGTAATTATAAGATATTTGTTTCTGAATGTATTTGGGGGACTCTCTAAGGAAAGAAAAGAAAAAGAAAGGCATCTAGGTCCATTTACATGTAGTGGAAGAGTTCTTCATACAAAAATACCATAAGCCCTCACATTCTCCTTTCCTACTAAATGTACTCCCCAGTAGACGTCTAAGAGGAAACAACATAAACTATTGGTTAAGTTATTTCATATACTTCATACTTAAAAAGTAACAGAACATAAACTGATTATTCTAGTTGGGAAAAAAAAAGGTAACAGAACAAGGCAGTTATTTCTAAAACAAAGCTTTACTAGCTTATCAAATTATGTAATGATAACAAAGTGGAAAGCTAAAACAGGAACTATTAAGGACACTAAGAAAATCGGAATACTCAAATAACCTTATTGTGGGGTTTCAAGAAAAGCTACAAATACGTATGGAAAAAATGAGTAACAAATATATTATAGAAAAATTGGTCATTCAATGCACTATAACCCAAATCCATCCCATAAGACATTATCTTATAATAGCTCTCAGAAGAGAGCATTCATTCTTATCTCAGAGATAAGTAAAATTTAACACAGGTATGGATTAACCTTTAGTTAGGTATAGAATTTTATTAAAGTTAGCTTTGTTTTAAAAAATCAGAATACCAACGTTAATTCGTCTTTGACAGTTCCCCAGTTGTGAGATCCGCTACCTCCACGTTTGTCCTCGTGCTTCAGGCCACTGTAATGTGAAAAAGAACTAACAAAACTGAGTTAACATAATACTCTTTCATTCTAGAAATTCAAAGTTTGTTTATTAAATAAATAGATTAAAATATTAAAGTAAAATAAAAACCAGTAAGACTTACGATCTATCACTTCCACTATGCCTATCAAATTCACGTTTGCCACGAGAATCAAATCCATCTCCTCGGCCCATTCCACGTCCACGGCCCCCTCGACCTCTTCCAAGACCACCACGACCTCGAATAGGTCGGTCAATAATCGGTCTGTAATATAAATAAATAAATTATACTTCCATAGTTTCCAGAAGAAATGAGGGAAATCCATTCAAAAGATCAAAAATACACAACATATTTACTGGCTCATAAACCAATAGTTAAATACACATGCTTCATAAAATTCAAAATAGTCTGTATCTAAGCATAAAGGAAACCAGAAGGAGAAAGCCTCCCAGAACAAAAAAACTATTTTAGCACTCTAAAACATTACTACTAGTGGATATACTTTTCGCTGTTATTCGTTGCACATTATAATCCAGTCCATCACTATTTACCAATACACTTAAAAATTAAACACATCTGGCCGGGCGTGGTGGCTCACGCCTGTAATCCAAGCACTTTGGAGGCCAAGGCAGACGGATCACCTGAGGTCGGGAGTTCAAGACCAGCCTGATCAACATGGTGAAACCCCATCTTTATTAAAAAAAAAAAAAACAAAAAAAAAAAAACTAAACACATCTAACCTGCATAAGTAGTAATTTATTTTGCTATAAACAATAAACCAACAATATTTTCCCTTAACAGTGTTTCCTTTTAACTCTGTATCTGGAGACAGCAAGAAAAAGAAACTGGTCATCAATTCAACTAAAGTGTTTCCATTATCAGAGACCTAAGTTTGACAATGCACACATTCAGATGTTTCTGTGAAAAACCAGTAGACACAACTAGACAGACTGCTACCTGGCAATTATGCCCAATTTATAGCTTAACATTAATATGTGACTCTATAACAAAATATGAGGAACTTTTTTGGCTCATGCCAATACTGCAGGAAGATAGCTTGAGCACAGGAGCTTAAGACTAACCCATGCAATAGTGACACCTCAGCTCTACAAAAAAATTTTAAGAATTAAGCTATGTGGTGGCATTACCCTGTAGTCCAAGATACTCAGGAGAAGGCTGAAATGGGAAGACAGCTTGGGCCCAGGAAGCAGAGGCTGTAGTGAGCTGAGCTTGCACCACTGCACTCCAGCCTAGGTGACAGACCAAGACCCTGACTCAAAAACCAAAAAAACAACTTACCTATCAACTGAAAATTCGCCCCCTTCACCCTTTTCTTCAAGTGGCTTTTCAAATCTTCGTTCACGTGGTGGTCGTCTTTCTAGTCTTCTATCAATTATTTTCCCTTCACCCTGAAGTTGTTGATCAGGTCTTCTTCCAACTCGTCTTATTCCTAGAACGATAGATATCCTGCATAAGCAAATTATTTTTACAATACAAAAAGTTTAGGCCTGGACTGTCAAAATCCGCTTCTCTTCCAATCCACTATCACTTCCTGTTGGAAAAAAGCAAACACTGGGCATCTCTAATATTAACGAAGTACCTTAGTGAAATTGCCACTTAAAGACAATAAACCTTCCAATCCATACCACTGACTAATTACATAAATAAAATAAAGACAATAAACTTGTTTTAAACTTCTGTTGAGTTTGCCAAGTTATTCTCTCCCCAAAAGAATTTTCTATAACTGACCTGGAAGTCATTTGGGCAGCCATTTTTCCCATCACTTTCCAAGATATCAGTCTAAATTTTAAATTTAAAAAATTTTAGGCAAGCAATACACTTTGGTTTTTAAAATACCAAAGAAAACACAAGTAGCCATTCATAAATAACAAAGCAAATCAACACTCTCACTAGATACGGCCCTCACAAAAGTGAAGGTCCCAGTGTTATTCTACCTAATCTGAACAAAAATGCAATTAAGACTAATAATTTATAAAATTACAAATCTGAAAGGAAAATATGGCATTTAGCATTATTAGAGAACATCACCTCAGTTTAAAACAGCCATTTAATCAGAAAAGGTGTCATCTTTTACAATACTGTTAACTATAGCCACACAAGAAGGGCCATCTTCCCCTATTAAATAGTTTTAAAATGTATAATATATAGACTGTATATATATGTTTGTACACACTATCACATCCCTAAGTACTTCCAAGTTAGGAAACAGTTACTTATTATGCATGGAGTCCTCTAAAAAATGTGCCCTAACAACTATTTTTATTTTCAAAGAATCTTTAGAAACCAAATACACACACATAATACCCCTTTTAAGCAATATGTAGAAAATAAAAAACTTGTGACACTAAGTGATAGCTGAAGCATTTATTAATTTCCCCTCTTAACTGCTTTTTTCCTATAATATCTGAAACCCCACAAAGGCAACCAATGTTATTAAATTATTGGTGGCCTTAAGGATCAATAGACTGATGGTTAATGACTGTAAGATAGCCGGTATGCTATAATTCCCAATTTCTGATAAAGTCATAAAGCAGCCGAGGAATTGCTTTTACAAGACTTTAAGCTGCTTTACTTTGGTTCTAAGAAAGTAGAACACCATCAGGACACACTCAATTGTCCAATTGCCTGTAACGAGCCAAACAGTAACTATCAATCTCTTCAATAGAATTTTGAACTTCATTCCCTGCAAACCCTCAAGAAAGATGACAAATGTTAGACCTTACACCAAGGTATTTAAATAAATGCCGTCAATTAAAAAAGTGTACTGGGTGGAGTTATGGAGCCAATCTTTGCAATAATATCCAAGCCAAACACACCCAAGTGAACAATAGTTGGTGTCCCCACCCAATATCCAATATCAGGCTTACAGAATCTTAAAAAACACTTATTAAGCTCACCTAATGAAAAAGAGTGATATTTAAAACTGCATGCTTATTTCGATATACTTATCTATAACTTGCAAGCTCACTAACTGCACTAGATTCGAAGCATTCATTCTTTTTAAGAAAATCTCTGCTCTACACTCTCAATGACATTCTACTGTCAATTCTCAAGTTCTTCAAATGGACAAGAGTAGCCACAAATTTAATTCATAAAACATTAAATATCTGTCTAAAGTATGTTAAGCATTGTGTCACAATGTGTTACCAAAAGAACACAAACAGGTTAACCTTCCTACTCTATGCAGGGATTTTGCTTACAGATTTATTCCCAGTGAACCAAACAGCAGAATCTCAAAACGAGTATTTTCCACTCAACATGTTTCCTCTATTTATATGCTCATATCTTATGCAACTTATTAAGAATGCTCTGAAATACTGACCTAAGAAAAATGCTGACTGCTACCTGCAAGAGGCTGGGGAAAAAAAATAAGTCAATGGATTAAAAAAAAAAAAAAAAAAAAAGAAAAAAAGAAAAATGCTGATTGCTAATATGGAATACTTTTCCTATGGATTTACTGAATGGTGAACTTTAAGTCCTGGTTCTAACTTCATGAAATCACTCCCCACATTTGCAACTTATAAAAACATTACTTTTCAGGTAAGAGCTTATTTCATAGATGGGCTTCATGATCAAAACTCAGGCATTTAAATAACCATGCTTCATGCTTTGAGCATTCAAAATGAGTGAACACATCTACCTGGTACATTTTAGATTTATTCGTCAGACTCAACTTTTTCATGTACTTTCTTGAGGTGAGCTTAAGCATAGTTTCAGCGTTTCTGAACATACGAACTAAATGATTTATTTAATTGTGCTAGATTCCCATAAAGCTTAACTAGCTGAAGAGATACTTGGCCTAAGTGATGTACATGCTTTCTAATACTCCCAACTGTTTTTCGCCAACCTACAATTTTACCACAAGAATTATTTTCCTTTACTCACCACCTAGGACCGAGGTTCATTATAAGCCTCACAAAAATCCTCAAAAAAAAATTCCTAAAACAAATCCTACCACGAGTAAACTTTTGATTTTGAAAATTAGTTGAATGTTACAGAATTCAACTAAAGCTAATGAGAAACAACTTTCAGAAGCACGTGGTAAGAAGGGGTAATTTCAACTTTCAATATATAAATACAACTTTAAAGATTCAGAGCTGAAGTCCGACACCTGCTTGCTACTAATCACGCATGGTCTTATCCTCAAACTGTTTGCTCTTTTTCATCCATAACGAATCGGTAATGAGAGTACAAAAATCAAGACAATCCTGTGAAACTCACAGTGCCCTAGAAACAACTATTAACCGAAAGTAAACCGACCATGCTTCACGCACATGTGGAGGAGGGAAGAAAAAGCTGCAGACTCTAAAGAGCTCTGCTGCGATTAACGCTGTGACAGCCTCTGTACTGACTTCACTCACGAAGCCCAGATCACACCAAGTGAAAGATTCAGTCTGGGGAGTCGAGAGAGAGGATCGTGACTCGAGGACGTTCCTCGGGATGTCCTGCCATCACCGGTCTTCATTCGTAATTCCCGCTTCTGCTTAATCGAGTGTGGCAAACTCCTCCATTTCCCGACAGCTCAACTCACCCCAGCAAGTTATGAGAAGGCTCCTAACAGTTGAGAGGGGGAGGGGAAACAATAAAACACATGCGGCACCCCAACCAGCAGCTTATTCCACACGTCTGATGGCCTGCAAGGACCCCCCGCTTTTCAGTGGGGGTACTCCGCTCGGTCGTGGGACAAGATGGCAGGACAGGAGCCTGAAACAACAGCATCTCAAAGGAGCAGCTCTGGCAGTAAGCAGCGGTGGACCCCAAGCTCCTCCGTAACTACGGAAAGCTTCAGTGAGCGGCCGGCTTCCACACACCTCAGTCCACGCGCTCGCCCGCCAAGGAATCCGGCGGGAAGGCAACAGCCTCCCAGGACCTCGAGCGCGCTCGAGTAGCAGCTCATCTGCGACCACGCTCCTCTGCTCACAACCTGAGGCGTGAAGGAGGTGGCTCCGGCAACCTAGCCGGCGGTGGCTCGAACTTGGGGCTACCACGCTCCTGGCACGTTTGCAGGACCTGGCTTTGGTTGCGTGAAGAAACGTGAGGAAATCCGCGGCAAAGTCTCCCGCGGACTCGGAGCTCCAGAAACAAGTGGCAGTCGGCAGCCTCCTAGCTCCTTCCCTCCATCCCAGTCTCCCCCATATCCTGCCCCTGCTTTACCTTCTTTCTTAAGCGCCACAGGCGGCTGCGTCTCCTCTTTCTTGTCAACCACGCCAACGCTGGGGGGCAGAGGGTTCTTGCGGTCTTTCTGGGACTCCTTGCGCAGCTGCTTGCCTGCCGCGTTGGAGTTGGTCTGCGCCGCGGCCTGAGCTGCGCTCTTGGCCCCAGGGCCCCCAACGCCGCCCCCGCCGGCTTCTTTTTTCTTGTTCTCCGCCGCCTTCAGCACCTCGAAGGGGTCCGATTCGTCGTCAAATAACTGGTCGAATCGGTTGGTGACCACGCAGCCGAAGCCTTCCTGTAAGTGCCCTGGCATGATGGTGGCTCGGCGGCGCGTTCCTCCACGGATTGCAGCGGGCCGCGCCGAGCCAAGAGCGCCTGCTTCAGCTCTTCCCACAAGATGGCCGGGCCGAGAGAGGGGGGCCGTCTTCTCTTCCGGCGCCAGGCACACATCCGGGAGCGGCCTGCGCCGCAAGGCACTATGGGGTATGTAGGCCAGAGTAGTTTCTCCTGAGGCGACTCCCCGCGTGATGACTACAATTCCCAGGATGCACCGCGCGACAACTCTTCGCGCGCGCCTGAGAGGCGGGACCTCACGAAGGGAGTGAAGCTTGCGAGCTGAAGGAGGGGAAGCGTGGTGGTGGGCGGAGTCCTGCCACCTGCTCTACCCACCCTTAAACTCTCTAGGTCTTCAGCTACCCTGAAACCAGAAAAACGTGACGGCGTAATTGACTCGCGAAAGTGCTCTCTGGTTTCACTCACGCCCCCTCGGGCCCAGGGCTAACTTTCCCCACGGCTCCGGGAGGGTCAAGGTGACTCCCAGACCTTACAACTGGGAGACGCACAAACTTCCGGGGGAGGGGGTGTTGCTGAGGTGCCGCGCCGGCCGCGGGTAGGCTGGAGCCGGCCTGTGCCAAGTCCAAGGTGCTCAGTTGCTAGAGTCCCTCTCTGTCAGCCTCCACGGTGAATCGAGGCTCTTCTGTCTAATGTGAGGTGGAATACGCTTCCTCTAGTGGGGACATCAACTCGAGTGGCAGAACTAACCAAAAAGACATGCGGAACTATCACATAGGAGCGTGGCGCGCCTTTCCCGGGCTTCTCGCCGTGTGGCGGTCGGTGTCGTAGGAGTGGATAACTCCTGACCGTGCAGCGCTAGACGCAGGGGAAGCCTCCAGGAAGCACTGTAGAAACGCTTGCTACAGTCATTCCATTTAATTGTCTGTTCGTGTCCGTCAAGCCAGGGCTTCGGTGGCTGTAGTGTTAGTCACATACTCTCAATAAATAGCATTTTAGAGCATTTCGAGTGCATGTGTGCTAGGAGTTGCGATGAGGGTAGGGAAATACAGAAGTCAATACTTAATAATGACAAAGCGTTGATACTAGTTAAGAATATTAAAGTTAATTAAGAGAATACAATTTCAATGCATTTTTAAGCACATTTGGTAGCACCGTGTTTAAATGTATCATATTTTTAAATCGCTTTCCATTAACATAAAATAGCAAACGCATCTCTTATTTGTCAGGAGCTATGAATAACCTTGATGGCAACATCTTGTTAGGCAAATAGTTTGCCTCTTCTCACAAATGCTGAAACCATTTCAGAGATGAAATGATGTACCAAATTCACACCTCTGTAAATGCTAGTGACGGGCGTTAGCCTAGTCTTCTACCTCCGCTATGAGACTGGACATCAACTCTTTAATTCAGACTCTGCCCTGATAGAAACCAGTCCAATTTTTAAATTTCCGATATGACAACATTGTTGTTTAATTGTTTAATTCAGACTCTGCCCTGATAGAAACCAGTCCAATTTTTAAATTTCCGATATGACAACAATGCAACATTGTTGCATGTCAGGGTATGTAACATGGCAGAATGTAATCATCAGTTTCTGAGCAGATTTTAAATCAATTCCTTAGCAGGGAAAATAGAAGATAGGAGTCATATTACATACATGTGGCAGCAAGCCTCCTGGTTTTCTTCTCAATCCTCCCAACTCCTCAGAGTCCCTTATTTCCCTGCTGCCTCAGTCCTAAACCCCCAACCTCAAACACACCCCCTCACCTCACCCTCCCTTCCTCAGGCCCTGACTCTGTGGCACCTACCAAGACAAGGAGCTTTTAACTATACTCTTCCCACCCTTTCGAAATAGCTCAAGTGCAATGTGGAAGATCTCCACATTTTGACAGATCCTTTCTCTTCACCAAGGGCTGTTGCATCTTTGAAACTATCTGCATCTTTGAGACATCTGTGAAAGCTCCTCTTCTTACCTCTTTCTGGCCATGCCCACAATAACAATATTCATAGCTAAAATGTCATGTTTTAGTATATGCTTGGTGCACTTTACATATGTGATCTCCCTTAATCCTTACATCAACTCTATAAGAAAGTTATTACTCCATGCCCCCAGAAAAAGTTATTACTCCTGTTTTAAGATGAGGAAAATGAAAACAAAGAGCTTAGGTAAGTTAACTACTCCTGCCACAATCTAGGGTGTGGGGCAGGCCTGTCATTTTTCTCCTCCATCACAGATTGCTGGTTTGCTCTAACAGATCTTCAAGACCACCAAGTATTATTACAATAAGAATATTTGAAAATAAGCTACACATAGGGGAATTTTCTGGCTATAAATTTGTGAGGTTCATTTATGCTCCTCAGAGAACTTACCTATTAGATATTACATAAAAATGTTATGAATAAACATTTGGAGAAAAAGGGAGAAACTTCTATATTTCAGAAAAGTTTTAAAGCCCATTTTTAAAGTACACAAAGCTCAAGATGGTCTTTTACATCTCTCAATCGTTATTTTATAACTAATATTATAAATGTTTCACTAATGTTTCCTTTATTATGCGAAGTTGAAATATTAATTTCTTAATATTAAATATTAAAATATCAAAAAGTTCTTGCTACTCTCAATAGGAGAACATGAGCCAAATAAACCTCAAGGGAAGAGAGGAGATTTCCTGGCAGACACTATTATTCAAGTTAAAGGTATGATTTATAAAAGCGACAGGTGTCATGATGTCACTGATTAGACATGTGGCCTAAAACGTCATCTCTCTGTAGGAATATTTGAATCACATCTTCTTTGAAAAATACTCATATAACTTCACAGTCTTATCTAAAACAAGCCTCTCTAAAGAATTTTTTGGCAATAAATGCTGAAAACCATGATCAACTATCCAATATAGTTGCCTAATATTAATGAAATGGAGAAACAATATTGCATCTTCCTTCCCGCCTTCATTTACTTTCAGGATGCTAATACAGTACTCAGTTCTCAGCCACATTGCAACTTCCTTTCATCCATTTCTTAATAATCTTGACCCCTGTTATTGTTGCTATAAATAATGACAATAACTAACAACTGCTATACTACATTTTTATGTACCCATGTTCAAGCAATTCTCCTGCCTCAGTCTCTGGAGTAGCTGGGATTACAGGCTTGTGCCACCATGCCTGGCTAAATTTTTGTATTTTTAGTGGAGACGGGGTTTCACCAGGTTGGCCAGGCTGGTCTTTTTTTTTTTTTTTTTTTTTTGAGACCTAGTCTTGCTCTGTCACCCAGGCTGGAGTGTAGTGGTGCAATCTTGGCTCACTACAACCTCCACCTCCCGGGTTCAAGCAATTCTCCCTGCCTCAGCCACCGGAATAGCTGGGATTATAGGCACCTGCACCTGGCTAATTTTTGTATTTTTGGTATGCAGTCCAATGCTCTACCCCTGAGCTATACCCCCTCCTAATTTTTGTATTTTTAGTAGAGAGGGGGTTTCAACATGTTGGCTAGGCTAGTCTTGAACTCCTAATTTAGGTAATCTGCGCCCCTCAGTGTCCCAAATTGCTGGGATTACAGATTTGAACCACTGCACCTGGCCTACTGTACTATAATTTGAGCATTTACTATGCGCTAGACACTGCTAAGTCTTAAATACCTTACATACATTATTTCCTTTAACTTTCAGAATAACATTATGAAATAAAAAGTATTGCTACCTCTATCCCCCTTTTATAGATAGGAAATCTGAGGTTAAGTGCCCCTCACAAATTCACACTGACTGAAAGAATCTGGCAGTCTGATCTTATAGCCTGGGCACTCAGTGGTAACATGGTAGAGGAAAAAGTCCTTCATCTTTACATTGCCACCACATGTAGCAAAATCAAACTATTCTAACAGTTTGGGGACACTGGATATAGGCATCACATCAATGTAAATAGGCTAATTTTTAGTGTATTTAATATATAATGTATTTTTAAAACAAAACCAGTAAAGGTGGTTCTTGTGAAGAAAAGGACAAATCCCCTATGTCTGACAATGGAATGCTAAGTATAATATTGCAAGTCTAGGCTTGTGCTAAAGTTAGAATATCAAAGCTAAAAATAGAAACATTACACTCCTTCTTTTGCCACCTCAAACTCACTTTGAAGGTTGAGCTTCTTGGTTTTAAACTTCCTTTTTTTCTTTTTTTCTGTGTTATGCTCTTCAAAACAAAACAAAAAACTGAGCAGAAAAATATCTATATTGAGATATAATTCATGTGCTATGTAATTCACCCACCTAAAAGACACCAGTTAATGGTTTTTAGTATATTCACAGAGTTGGCCGGGCGCTGTGGCTCACGCCTGTAATCCTAGCACTTTGGGAGGCCGAGGTGGGTGGATCACCTGAGGTCAGGAGTTCAAGACCAGCCTGGCCATCATGGTGAAACCCCATCTTAAAAAAAAAAAAAAGTATATTCACAGAGTTGTGCAACTATCACCACTATCTAATTTTAGAGCATTTTTATCACCCTTGAAAGAAACCTATACCCATTAGCAATCATTCCTTATTTTTCTACCCTCAGCCCTAGGTAACCACTGATTTACTTTCTGTCTCATAGACCTATTCTGGACATTACATGTAAGTAGAATCTTACAATGTATGGTCATTTGTAACTGGCTTCTTTCATTTACCACAATGTTTTCAAGTTTCATGCATATTGTAGCATGTATAACTACTTCATTTTTTTTTTTTTTTTGGTAACTGAATAATATTCCACTGAATAAATAGACTAAATTTTATTTATCCATTCATCAGTTGATGGGAATTTGGGTTGTTTCCACCTTTTGGCTATCATGGATAATGCTGTTATGAATATTTGTTTATAGGGTTTTCGTGGACATATGTTTCCGATTCTCTTGGAATGGAATTGTTGGGGTCATATGGTAACTCTATGTTAACATTTTGAGGAACGGCCAAACTGTTTTCCAAACAGGCTGCACAATTTAACAATCCCACCAACAATTATGTGAGTTCCAAGTTCTCCAAATCCTCACTAATGTTTGTTATTGTCTGTCTTTTTGATTATAACCATTCTACTGGGTATGAAGTGGTTCTCCTTGTGGTTTTCTGATTGTATTTCCCTAGTGGCTAATGATGTTGGAAATCTTTTTACACATTCAGTAGCCATTTTTGGATCTTCTTTGGAGAAGTGTCTATTCAGATCCTTTGCCTTTTTAAAAACTAGTATACTTATCTTTTTATCATTGCATTGTAAGTGTTTTCCATATATTCTACAGGCAAGTTTCTTATCAGATATAAGATTTGCAAATTTTTTTTTCCATTCTTGGAATTGACTTTTCACTTTCTTTTATTGTTTTTCTTTTTTTTAAATTATTTTATTCTTTTGTTTTTTTCCCCCACAGCCAACATCATTAAGACTTTTTACTTTCTTGATAGTACCTTTAGGGGCATAAAAGTTTTTAATTTGATGTGATCTTTATGAAAAATTCTCAATTTATCTTTTTGGTTGTTGGTGGTTCCTTGTGCTTCTATTGTCTTGTTTTGTTTTGTTTTTTATTTGTCTGGTTTTGAGATAGGGTCTCACTGTGTCACCCAGGCTGAAGTGCAGTGGCTGATGAAGGCTCACTGTAGCCTTGAACTCCTGAGCATAAGTGACTCTCCCTCTTCAGCCTCCCGAGTAGCTGGGACTACAGGTGCATGCCAGCACACCCGCCTAATTTTTTTGTTTTTTGTAGAGATGGGATTTCACTATGTTGCCCAGGCTGGTTTCAAACTCCTGTGCTCAAGCGATTCGTCCACCTCGGCCTCCCAAAGTGCTGGGATTACAGGCATGAACCACTGCACCCAGCCCTCTATTGTCATATCTGACAAGCTTTTGCCCAATCTAAGGTCACAAAGATTTACTTCTATGTTTTCTTCTAAAAGTTTTATAAATTTTTAAAAAAATAGTTTTAGAGCTTACAGATAGGCCTTATTCTATTTAAAATTAATTTTGTTTTGAGTGTATTCCCCTTCTTTTTAATTTAAATTAATTTTGAATATGTAAAACCAAAAAGAAAAAACTTCAAAAATAAGAGATACTGTTATTCATCTTATGCTTCTTTTTAAAACATTTATTTTAGACATTATGATAGAGCTCAAGTTTTTAAATTTATATACATCCAATGACATTCTGAATGTAGAAAATATATTTTACACTTGTTACTATTTATCCACCCTGATAATAAACATGTAGTTCAATAACTATTTATTGAACATTCACCTGTGTGTCGAGCACTGTTCTGTGCCCTGAGAATTCTGTGGTAAACAAAATGAGCAACACCTCTGCTTTCATGGAGTTTACAAGCTGGCAGAGAGAAGCAAAGAATAAGCAAGTAAATAAATATAAGTAAACAAGATCATTTTCAGAGTCATAAGTACTAGAGAATGTGCTGTGAAGAGGAAGCAACTTTTTAGATTGTATGGTCAGAAACCCTTAGAGCAGAGTGAGGCCTGAATCATGAGAAGGAACCAGCCTTACAAAGATTTGAAGGAACAGTAAGCAAGACAGCATGAGGTAGGAAGAAGCTTACAGGTTCCAAAACAAAAAACAAAACTAAACCCAAAGATCTCTGTATGTCCAGCACTGTTATAAAAATAAATAAATAAATAGCCAAATGAGCATGAAGTAGGGGAGTGGGCCGACAGAACCTGTGGCGAATGCAAAAGTAATTAAGTCTGTGTGTGCATTCACGTTGCTTCTAGTTTTCCTGTTAAAGAAGGATCCTGGCCGGGCATGGCGGCACACGCCTGTAATCCCAGCACTTTGGGAGGCTGAGGCGGGTGGATCACCTGAGGTCAGGCGTTTGAGACCAGCCTAACATGGGGAAACCTCTTCTTTACTAAATACAAAAACAAATTTGCCGGGCATGGTGGCAGGCGCCTGTAATTCCAGGCTGAGGCAGGAGAATCACTTGAACCCCGGAGACAGAGTTTGCAGTGAGCCAAGATCACGCCATTGCACTCCAGCCTGGGCAGCAAGAGTGAAACTCCATCTCAAAAAATAAATTAATTAATTAACTGACACAGTAATAATGTTTAAAATTTTATTTCAACCAATAAACTATTCTGTAAGCAAAATTCTCATGTTATTCTGAGAAGCCAGATCAACCTATTCTTGAAGCTCTAACCTGATACCTTAAATATTGAGAGGGCAAAGGTATTTCTATTTGCTCCAATGGGAGCTCAAATATTGCTTTTTTTTTCTTTTTTTTTATAGAGGAAAAGTCTTGCTATATTGCCCTGGCTGGTCTTGAACTCCTGGGCTTAAGCGATCCTCCTGCCTCCGCCTTCTGACTTCAAACATTGCTTTTTTTCCCTTTACTATCTAAGAAAATAGTTTCCTCTCCATACTCTGTTTTCTGGCTTCTGTGAAGTGGATTAGAAGGAATAATAAATAGTGTTGACAGAAGCCTTCTTCATGGTGATGACATACTGTTTACTAGGAGCGACCACAGCTGAGACAAAACGTGTCCAGGTGGTCTCCCTAGAACTGAAAAATTGAAAGAGATAATTCTAAGCACAGTACTCAGCCATAGTAAGTATCTAATAAATGGTAGCCATTATCTCAGTAGCTCTGACTAATCCCCAGAGATATTGCTCTTGATTGCTGGCTTTAATCTCTCAGGTTTTCACTGCTTCCAGAGGAAACAAATGGTAAGCTTAATAGTAGAGATGGAGCCTCCAGGACAGGCATTCACAGTAGAGATTATCTGTAGAAATTTTAGAGTAAATTGTGTGTTTACACAGAGATAGGTCAAACAGAGATACAGGAGTGAGGGCCACAAGGTCCTGCTGTCCAGCACCACCACTGAGAGTTTCTCCCCTTAGTGCCAACTTTGTAGAGACTGGGTTTGAGTTTATGAAGGACATTCCTTTATACAATTTAATCTGGCATCTCTGACTTCCTAGAAGTTGCATGCAAAATTTGTGCATATTTCCAGAGTAGAAGTTGCTTTCATCAGATCATCAAAAGGCTCTAAAAGCAAATCAACAGAGACAGAAAGTAGATAGGGATTATCTAGGACTGTGGAGGGGCCATGGGGAAGAACAGCTAGTGATTACTAATGGTTTCTTTTAGGGTTGATGAAAATGTTCCAAAATTAGATTGTAATGATGGTTGCACAACATTGAGAATATATTAAAAAGCATTACATTGTAAACTTTAAGTGAGTATATTGTATCATGCATGAATTCTATCTCAATAAAGGTTTAAAAAAAAAAAGCCTGTAAGACATTAAAAAAAAAAAAAAACTAAAAACCACTGCTGTTTGATATTAACCTCTGATCATATTTTATTTTATTTTTTTGAGAAGAAGTTTGGCTCTTATTGCTCAGGCTGGAGTATAATGGCGTGATCTCGGCTCACCACAACCTGCATCTCCCAAGTTCAACCCATTCTCCTGCCTCAGCCTCCCGAGTAGATGGGATTACAGACGTGCCACCACCCTGGCCAATTTTGTGTTTTTAGTAGAGACAGGGTTTCTCCATGTTGATCAGGCTGGTCTCAAACTCCTGACCTCAGGTGATCCACCCACCTCAGCCTCCCAAAGTGCTGGGATTACAGGCATAGCCACAGTGCCCGGATTTTTTTTTTTTTTTTTTTTTTTTCTTGAGACTGAGTGTCATTCTGTTGCCCAGGCTGGAGCTCAGTGGCACGATGTTGGCTCATTGCAACCTCCACCTCCTGTATTCAGGCAATTCTCCTGCCTCAGCCTCCCAAGTAGCTAGGATTACAAGCAAGCGCCACCACGCCTGGCTAATTTTTGTATTTTTAGTAGAGTTGGGGTTTCACCATGTTGGCCAGAGTACTAGGATTAGAGGTGTGAACCACTGGGCCTGGTCTATGTTCTATTTTATTTTTTTAAATTATTTTTTAAATAATTTTTTTTTAGAGACGGGGTATCACTATGTTGCTCAGGCTGGAGTGCAGTGGCTATTCACAGGTGCGATCCCACTACTGACCTGCTCCGTTTCCAACCTGGTTTGGTTCATCCCTCCTTAGGCAAACTGGTGGTCCCCGCTCCCAGGAGGCCACCATATTGATGCCGAACTTAGTGCAGACACCTGAGCGGCATAGCGCACTACAGCCCAGAACTCCTGGGCTCAAGCGATCCTCCCACCTCAGCCTCCCAAGTAGCTGGGATTGCAGGCACGCGCCACCTTGCCTGGCTTTATGTTTTATTTTCTAATCCCACAACACTCATAATAATCATGTACTGAGTGTTTAACTATGTGCTAGGCACTATATACTAGGCACTCTACGTGTATTATTAATATATTACTAATCCTAACAAACTATGATGAAGGTTTATTAGCCATGCTAACTCTGAAACCAACAAATAATAGAGACTGGATTTTAATTCAATTACAAGGAGCTCCAAAAACTCATGTGCAGAGGCTGGGCTGGCTCACGCCTGTAATCCCAGCACTTTGGAAGGCCAACGCAGATGGATTGTCTGAGGTCAGGTGTTCGAGACCAGGCTAGCCAACATGATGAAACCTAGTCTCTACTAAAAATACAAAAAATTAGGCAGGTATGGTGGTACATGCCTGTAATCCTTGCTACTTGGGAGGCAGAGGCAGTAGAATTGCTTGAACCCGGGAGGCAGAGGTTGCAGTGAGCCGAGATTGTGCCATTGCACTCCAGCCTGGGCAACAGAGCAAGACTGTCTCAAACAAAACAAAACAAAACTCATGTGCTTTCCATTATGCTATCTGTACTTCTTAAACTTTTCCAACAAAGTACCATAATGGCCAGAAGGATACAACCTGTGAAATCCGTGTAGGCTATTACTGCCCTTCCAATCTGCTCTAATCAGTCATCACATTCTAATAATTCTTCTTCCTCTTATCTTTAAAACTTCTCCATTCCAAAGGCCAGAAAACCACTGCAGGCCTTTATTTCTTACCAGGGGTTGCTGTAATTGGAGCCCTGACTCCAGCATTCCTCTGATCTGGATTATCTGATCATATCTTTGCTACAGGTAAAGTGTCCATGGCTCCCATTGCATAAGGATCAAGTCCAAAATCCTCTACAAAGCACCGCAGGCCTTTGACAAGCTGGTGCCATTTTCTTTCCAGCCTCCTCATCCTCTTCCTACCCTTGTCCCATGCACCCTAACCCTCAAGCCATACAGGACTACTTGCTCTACCTCTTCCTGCTTCTGCATGTGCCCCATGCACAGGCACATGCTCCACGACCCTTACAAACATTATAATTCAGATTCTGTTCTAGTAATTCATGTGGCAAATTTCTTCTCATCCATCAGGTTTCACCTTCAGCTCCCTTCCTCTGAGATGCCTTCTCCTGATTCCTACACCTCCCTGCCCCCGTGTGCTCTAACATTACCGACTTCTAATGCTGGGCGCGGTGGCTCATGCCTATAATCCCAGCACTGTGGAAGGCTGAGGTGGGCGGATCACAAGGCCAGAAAATTGAGACCATCTTGGCCAACATGGTGAAATGCCGTCTCAACTAAAAACACAAAAATTAGCTGGGTGTGGTGGCGTGTGCCTGTAATCCCAGCTACTCGGGAGGCTGAGGCAGGAGAATTGCTTGAACCAGGGAGTTGGATGTTGCTGTGAGCCAAGATCACGCCACTGCACTCCAGCCTGGCGACAGAGCGGGACTCCATCAGAAAAAAAAAAAAAAAAAAAAAAATTCCCCACTTCCACCCTAGTTGCAGTATTTATCACACTGCATTGCCATTGTTTGTTCCTCTATTTACCTCTTCTAGTAGTTTGTAAATATTTATAGTGGGGTGGTTTGTTTTTTTTTTTTTAGCTGTTATACTCCTAGGGCCGAGTGCTCAGCACATAAAAGTATCTATTGAAGGAATGAATATGCTATACTTCCTACTGGATTATGAGTCCTTTTGTTTCCCCATGCTTAGTATACTTCTATTTCCTAAATATCTGTTTGATGATATCTCATGCTTATTGACCATTTACTATGTGCTAGGCAGTGTTTTAAGTGTTTCACATGGATTAACTCATTTAAAATAATACTTATGTGAGGTTAGTGTCATCATTAATACATTTTACACATGGGGTCTGAGGCATAGAAAGTTTAAACAACACGATGTATGACCTTGAGGAAGTAATTGGCAAAACCACAATTCAAACAAAGCAGTCTGATTCCAGTGTCTGCTCTCCTAACATTATGCCCTATTGCCTGTGTGTCTGTAAGTGCTTGTCAAATGAAGAAATGAATAAAAAGAATCCTTTTCTACTTTGACAGAAGTAGAAGTTCTGAGACTATTTATGGAAGGAGGAAAGAAGATGTATTAGGAACTGGAATGCACTTCATGTCTCATTGGAGTAATGTCATGGATATCCTTGGCAATGGCTGGAAATATGAGTTGGCTGATCATTCTGAAAGGTGACAGAACCCAGCTTTGATCTGGGGGCTGTATGAACCTGTCTCTATGTGCTGCTATAAAATAAAAGCTCTCCTGTCAAACCATCACCCTACTTCATGGCCATGGGACCTAGGGGACATTTGTTACCCTCTATAAGCCTCAGGTTCCTTAACTGTTGAATAGGAATATAGTTATTAGGTATCTCTTAGGACTGAGGATTCAATGAGTTAACACATGTACAACACTTAAAACAGGGCAGGGCATGCAGTTAAGTGCTCAAAAAATAAGGAGGAAAAAGTTTTTCCCTTTGGGAAGGGGCATCAGAGTAAAACGATCACATTGGTGGTTTATAAATAGCTGCCAGCACCTTTTCCAAATGAGTAGAAGTGGGAAGAGAAAGTCTCCAAACTTAAATCACTGCTGCTACTTTTCTAAAAGTTTGGGAACTCAACATTAGGAAAGAAAAGGCCATTGTAAATGTTTGCTAAAAGGAAATGTTGGGGACAACACAAATAATAACTTTAGGGATTCTCCACAGCTCCTGAAGAGTGTCTGACTATATATTTATACTTAGAGAACACCTCTCTTTTGAGGAATCTAAGTAGCTTTTTAAAATTATACAGAAGCTTCATAGCTCAAGAGCATTCTGAATTCCATGAACAATTTCAAGAGCCTGTTTCCGCCTTTCTCTCAATCATCTTTTTCCCTCCTTTCCCCTCCAGCTATAAACTTTCCCTCACAAACAACTTTATTTAAATGCGCTAGTAAAGTCCTTGAGTTCCTTTTTGTTTGAGAGGAAGACGGTTAAGGATGAAAGTAAAAGAAAACAGAAATACTCAGTCCCTTGGCTGCCTGCCAGGAAAAATGCCAAATGTCAGAGGCTTTGCTGAAAGCTACCCAGACACGCTGGAGGAACTGGTTCACCACTAGATAACTCTCCAGGGAAATTTACGCCAACAGCCTGAAAATCGAGTGGTTTCAGGAACTCTTCCCCAGCAAGATCCTACAGCCAGAGTTGATGGTAAAATATTAGGGCCTTAAGCGCCCAAATCAGTCACTAAGCAAGAGTCTGGGATTTCAGGTTATGTGCAGAGGATTCAAAAATCTGAAGGCCCGCTGGGAGTGGTGGATCACGCCTGTAATCCCAGCACTTTGGGAGCCTGAGGCAGGCGGATCAGCTGAGGTCAGGAGTTCCAGACTAGCCTAGCCAACACAGTGAAACCCTGTCTCTACTAAAAATACCAACATTAGCTGTGCATGGTGGCATGCGCCTGTAGTCCTAGCTACTCGGGAGGCTGAGGCAGGAGAATCACTTGAACCTGGGAGGCAGAGGTTGCAGTGAGCCGAGATCACACCACTGCACTCCATCCTGGGCAACAGAGTGAGACTTTGTCTCAAAAAAAAAAAAAAAAAAAAAA